>BLKR01004188.1:0-116707 GCA_011170035.1 Teleogryllus occipitalis | reverse complement strand
AGAACAATCAGCAAAATCAGGCAAGGGGTTCACAAAATTTCGAAGATAATCGTAATCGTACATTTCAAGTTAAAAAGCGTGAACATGGAGACCATCGTTGTAAGGATAAAATTGAGGAAGAATAGTTTCTAATAAATATTACGAAAACGTCTGAAGGGATCGGGTTGGAACTTTATAGAACAACGAGGCGAAATTTATGAACGTTTTCAAGACTAATCACGATTATGGGAAACATCTAGAAAGTTAATTAAAATTAAATGTAGAAAAGTATAATTAAAATACATATTAAAACAAGAGAGGCATCGTAGTGACGTCACAACGCAAGATCGAACTAAAAATGGTTGTATTTAATTAAATAAGACAATGAAAGGAAAAATAGATAGTGCAGTATTTATCAGAGAAATTATAGACAGTATTGAGAATCGGTGATAAGGCCTAAGAAGGTTTAAAACCGGAAAATTAAGACACATTCTGTAATCTTATTTGTGGTCACGGGCGAGCGATCGGCGCTTGTTCAAGGAAAAATCTATATAGGATAGTGGACAACAATACTCCACAGACGAGAAAAAAGTGCACGTCATACGCAGTTTTTAACTGTTTTTTTGACGTAAAATAAATAAATAAATAAATAAGTGCAGTGTTGTATGGATGGTGAAGACGCTAGCTTCGTGTTAGCGTAATGTAACATTTTAAAAATTATTGTTCGGAAGTGGAATTTGAAAACATTTTAGATATTTTGATGCGGACGAAAAGGTTGTAACCAACGGTTGAATGAATTCGTAAGTAAGGGCGAATAATTTACGGGTAAAAGCGACGCGAACATTAATTTTACGTGGTGGCACTTTTCAACGATGGTCACGGACATTTTGTGGCAGTGTTTACAACACAAAGTTTAGCGTGCTCCGGACAGTAAAAGCTAATACAAATAGATTATTTTATTTTGGTTCGCGTAACGAAAGAGTCTCTCTTCGCCGCGGGAACTTTAAATGTAGTGAAAACTTCGCGTTCCATCGCAAAACGTTTGGTAGTGGTTTTCTTAACCATGTGGGTTCGTAGTATATATGGTCCTGGGAACTGGTGGAAGCTGGGACAGTACCATTGCCGACGGCGACGCGTGATATGGCCGCATGCTGCAGTGTTCATCCGGTATCAGGGAAGTGATGCATGGATATTTTTTTTTATTATCTGGCAACTTCAAAGGCATCTGTCGAAGGCCGTCCTGTTAATTCATTATAGAATAAGAGGATCAACAATCTGAAACGACAGAATGCGCATTCGGTGTGGATGAATGTATTTTCGTATGTAATTTTGTACTATGTAATTTTCAGTGTGAATGGTCATTATTTTTTTTTTGTGTTTTAATATTAAAGGTATTGTTTGTTTTCTATGTTTTGTTTTGTGTGCCGTCAGATGGCACTATCATTGTACATATGTTTGTCATTTTGAGACATCAGAGGAAAAGAAACAGTCCATAAAAGTAGTAAATAAATTGAGATGAATGCATTTGGGTTGATCAATAACCACTAAAGAATGCGTTGTGATTAAGGTAGTTAGATGCTGATCCACGCGCGCGTTGCACGAGTACCACGTTTCGGTCCCTGTACAGGGGCCATCACAAGTTCACGCCCGCATTAATTGTTATAATTTTGAAAAGTGAGCTAGTAAACGGGCATATTAATGTATAAAATAGAGGGAGAAGCCGAGTTTATTGTATTGGCAGCCCAGCGTGGGGCGAGAATAAGCGAGTTTATTGTATTGGCAGCCCAGCGTGGGGCGAGAATAAGTGGATTTATTATACCGTCACTAATTTCATGTGTATTATATGCACTATCTTTGTAGTGCTTCCAAGTTTTAATCCTAGTAGTAGTACTGCAAGAATCTTTCCATTTGAGTGTCACTGCAGTCTTCTGCAGTTAATCCTCTTCTAGCCATCACCTTCTCCACTCCTTCCTTGCTACTTCCTTGTACTTCTGGGTCTTCCTCGTCTTCTGTGCGATGTTGGTTTCCAATTCCAGAGCTTTAGAGGACATCGTTCTCCGCCCAATATGTTTAATTCGTACTGCCATCTGCGTCACCCATACCATTTGAGTCTTTTAATATCAATGGTATCAATAATGTTGAAAATCACTTCTGCTTTTCTTCTAATTTCTTCACTTCTTTCTTTGTCCAGCAATGTCAATCCACAGCTTCTTCACCATTTACATTGCTGTAAGTTTATTCTCTTATAGTACCTTTCGATATTTCCAAAACTTCAGACCCATATGTGGCAATACTCTCTCTAAGATACCAATCTTCTTTTAACGTTTTTGCTCAGGGTATGACTGCGTATTAAAGGTGTCAATTGCCTTCTAGCTATTTTCCCTTTTAACCCCCCCCCCCCGCGCACAGATACATTTCTGAGCTTATTTTTTCTAAAATTCCTATAAGCCAGAACTTTCGACACCTAATACCCTACCGCCAGTTGCTGCTATGGCGATTGTGAGTCAATATGTATTTTAGTTTGTGTTGGGTAAGCTGTGGGCGAGTTCTTTTTCTTTTGTGCATTTAGGCGTACACTGTACGTCGCGCACCTAGTTATGTAAGAAATTTTTTTTTTCATTTTTACAATAGAAAGTACGCGTAGCATTACTAGCGTTTTTCTATATACAACGTTCGGGATGAAATCCCTTTTGCAAGAACAGATCGACGACGACTTGTCAAATAATGAACCGGAAAATGTACAAATGTTCGATCACCACAGTAAATCTGAACAAGACTTACGCACATCACGATATAATATAGATTGCGATGGCGATGAGTTATCTGAAAATACACGGAGAATACTTTCCGAAAATCATTTTCAAACACGATAGATCGTGCGGCAAGAAACAAATACAAGAAAAAGTTTAAAAAAAAACACGCCCTTGAAAAGAAAATTTACTAGAACACAAAAAAATATTTTGAAGAAATTTATTCCCGCCGTATAAACCACACAGAGGTCCTACAGAATGGCACAGACTTTCTCGTAGTAAACTTTTCTAATCTTCTTGGTGTGAACTGGCTTTACAGTTTTGCCCCACCCTCATTCCAGCTGCCATCTATCGTCGCCCGAAATACATTTCTTTTTGTAAATTTTCTCAACTTTTCGCTTTTTTAATAGTAGAACCGAAATATTACTTCAAAATTATTAAAGAAGAGTAAAAACTCGTCCTAAATAGAAATTATCATTGAAAAATTAGAAGCCGTTTTTAAGAAAATAGCGATTAAGCATTTCTGTAAATGGGAAATTTGAAGGTCTTTTCACAGGAATCTATTGAGTTCTCGAAAACCTTCCTAGAAATTAATTCCTTGAAAGCCATGCAATAATGTATTCAAATGGATGGAAATGTGCATATTAACGCCAGGAGACATATTTTAATAAAATTACATTTGTGTAATTTTTTAAGAAAAAAAAAGACACCCACAAAAAAACAAATGAATACACCAAAGAAAATTTAACGTCATATTAAACAGTACAATAATTACTATCATTTGGAAAAATTTGAAGAAAAATTTTGGTGCTATTTTTTAGAAACTGGCGTTTGATCGTTTCTGAAAATGGGATATTTTGAGATAATTTTCACAGAAAACAGTTGTGTTTTAAGAAACTTTGTTTGACATTATTTAAAGCACATTTACTCATAAATATAATACTGTGTAGAAATCACCTCTTAAGTAAGTATTACCAATGTCACAGAAGAGTCAAAAATTTTTTTTCGTAATTTTTGAAAAAACAAAAAGGATAGAGGATTATGGTGCTTATGTCATCATATAGGGTTCGTTTGGCACTAACCCTACCAAAAATTTAAAGAAAAAATTTGGAGCCATTTTCGAGAAAATCTTGTTTTCGTAATTTTTTAAAATTGCAAATATTGCACGCACTATTGGACGAAAACTACTAACGTGTACAAAAAAATCTACATGACCTTAATGAAAGAACTATTTATGGAAGACAAATTTCGTTTGAAGGAAATGTCTCTATCCTCAATATTGAGGTTGTAAGAAGTTGCCGAAAAAAATTCATACTTTTACAATTTCCAAAACTTTAGAGCTAACCGTGAAAATCAAAAATTCAAATTTTGTTCGGCGTCTTCCTACAACTACAATTACGTTCAAGTAATCGTGACACATATCGAACTGTTATGGCAATGTGGATCATGACTTCAAGTCATAATTTTATGTTGAGAATTACATAGCTAAAGTAAGTGATATTTCGCAGGAAACTTTCTAAGAAGAAAATTGATATTGACATTCATTGACACAAATGGATAGTTGTAGCTTGTTCACGGAGGAAAAAGTGTGATTGGACAATAACGGAAATCCGTTTAATAAGAAAAGTCTCTCACTACTGGGAGACCATACTACCTAGAAAGCACCACGCATTGTATATTTCTGAAGATGCGTAACGTCATGATTTTGATACTTTTGCTTTTAGGGATGTGCACAAGTCACATACTGGTCCAGAACACAATGCGGAAATTGTCAAAAGGGAGATGTTTGCATGATATTGATACCGTGGAGCTTCTAAATTGGCTTCTGGAAGGACAGCGACAGGTAAATGCAACATATTTATTTTAAAAGTTTGAAACCACATTCCGCGATGTCTCAACGGTAACATGCATTGGATTCGCAGCGTCGTCAACCTAGTGGTCCTACGGTTCGTTTCCCGACACTGGCCTAATTTTAACATTTGTTACACAGCTAGGTTGAATTGAATCGCTGTCTGGGGGAGAATTCTCCGATCGGTTGATTCAGTTAGGAAATGAATCGGTTGATTCAGCCCTAGGAAAAGAATTACAGACCGCGCGCGACATATATTCCTCGCCCTTATCATCTCTCTCTTTGCAACAAACTACACAACATGAATTGAATTGAATTTGCCTTATTTTACGTGGCGAGACTCAGACCATGAGGCCTGCTCTTCCGTCTGACCACGCAAATTCCGCCACGCTCCTGTCACTAACCATGGGAGAAAGAAGGTATTACTTGGGCGTACGAAGGATTTTTTCGCCCTTAAAAATCCACGGCTTCGATCGGGTTCGAACCCGCAAACTTGGGTATAACAGTCCGATACGCTAACCGTTACACCATCGCCGCCGCCAAACAACATGCACTCACTACGACACGCTCAGGTGGAGATATCGGGAGTTGAGAGCTTACGTCTGCAGGGCAGTGCGTCGCTGGAAGAGAAACTAGAATAGAGGAAACTACGCTATCGGACGGAGTTGTAACATTGAAGCGGAGGATTAACACTGAACCCTCCAAAATTAAACATGCACTACACATCATGGACTAAAGGCCATATTTTATTTATACTTGTCTTGAAACTTATTTAAACTTTACGTTGTCGCTAGCCATTTTCTAAAGACAATTATCCTTTTCTTTTGCTTCGTTTCGTATATATTTTTTTTAAAATATTTAGTAACTTTATGTAATAAAAATTGTGTAAAAAATTTAACTGTCTGCAGAAAATGGCCAGAGAAAACATTCAATTACACTAAAGACCGTACTACTTGACACGTACGGACGTACTAAATACTCGCGATTTAGAAGCTTCGTTCTGTATGGTGATATGTGTAGTCAGGTAGTAACGCTTAGTATCTCAAATGTGTACATTTGTAAAGTTACATTGAAGCGGAGCAGTGATAAATAATGCTGTATGAGAAAGTATGTGCTATTGTGTCCACATTCGTTCACTATTTTATTAATGTAATGTATAATACAAAAAGTGTATAAAGTATAAATTAACTTACACATTTTTGGGTGTGCTGGTGTCTGTGCGCAGTCTCGGAAAACTTTCAGAAAGGAGCACTAATCTGCTTGGTTGTATCTTGCAGTATATTCATCACCGTCTGCCAATAGCTCCTGTTCTTTTGACAAATTTACGAAATGTCCCGAAACCCCTAACCGTTATGCCTTTTGAGAAACTTCGTCCTAAGTCAATGAAACAATTTCCCCTCAAACAAGCGCATTTGTATATCTCAGATTCCTTAGGAAAACTAATATACTACTTCTGGAAACCCAAAATACAAGAGCCAAAGAAATCCTCCAATTTTACTGTTTCTTATACCAAAATTTACGATAGGTTGAAGCCATACCCTTTACTTCATCCCCTGTCCAAAATACTTATTTTATCAAATCAGGTCACTCCACCCAAATTTAAACAAATGTACGCACTTTTGCACAATATGTGGAGACAGAGGGGATGTCAGTATGTAATTATGGCTATACCTATTCACACCTTTAAACTATTCACATTGCATCCGTTTAAGCTCAGTGGAGGAACGTATGGAGAAGTGTTGTCTATTTTTAACATTTCGTCACACGAGTTAACACGTCATTTTCTTCACAGATGGGAAAACTTAGAAGAATATCCGATCATGTTTTGCGTTTACGAACAATATCCTGAATTATCGTACATTCTTCATAACAATAAAACAATCTACGGTAGCACTTTCCACATGTTGGAAACAATGCTAAAAAGGTTTAATTTCAGTTACGATTTTGAACAAACCAAATGGCCTTATGGTATAAATAATTACTGCAAAAATTCGTACCTATATTTATTTTTTGACAATTGTGATTTTTCACTAAACAAGTGCCCAGTGGCATATGAAGCTCAGCTTGGGGTATCTTTCACGAAATTTCTGGCTGAAGTGGATTCTCTATCAGTGGTTGTACTAAAAGGTAAAACTAAAGAATCTTGGCGTATTTTCTATCTGCCATTTCGTGCAGAAGTTTGGATTTGCACAATAATAACTTATCTGTGGGCATCTCTTTGTTGGTGGCAAATAATGACCTTTCAAAATCATTACAATGATATTCAATCTTCTTTTGCAGACACATTGTATCTTTTCGTATCAGCCTCTTGGCCACGTTTGTCAATAGCTAGCAAAACTTCACAACGAATATTTGTGTCTATTGTATTACTGTGTTCTAGCATTGTACTTGTGTGTGCGTATCAGGGTCGTATGTTTGATATGATCACAAACCCACCCCGATATTCTGACATTACTTCTTTAGCGGAGTTGTTTTCATCCAATTTTCACATCGTACACTTCTATCCATATTACAAAGATGTATTGTTGTCTTGTGGGTTTTTAAACAATACAAAAGACAAATTTCGTTTAATAGAAAACCATGAAGTTGTACCAACAATAAAACGCTTGCTATTGCACGAGAAGCTTTCGTTCGTGCATACCAAGACATTATTTAACACGGGTCTAAAACGTGAACCGGCAATATATTCAAATTTTCATTTTGTGAGTGACGAACTTGTGGAAATATTGCTTGCACACCTAGCAGTAGAGGAATCTCCTTTTGTAGAGACATTTGACACAATATTCGCGCATATAAACGAAGCAGGACTGCAATTTTGGTGGAGAACGGTTGGAGAAGACACACTGCATATGATTCACCGTGATCAGGATTTTCATTTAATGAACATTACTCTTAGCGAGAAAAACTTATGCCTGGACATGAAACGTTTAACAATGCCTTTCTTGTTGTTGATCTTAGGACTAATATTAAGTTCAGTGATTTTTCTAGCCGAAATATATTACTCTCGTTTTGCTTGTAAATGTTTGGCTCGTTTCACCTAAAATCCATTAGTAAGATTGAGAACACGCGAGTCAAAGCATTCATTAAATACGCTCCCTTAAAATATACTGATGTGTTTAGTGTTTTCATCTGATTATATTTTTCAGCGTATTATCTTAATTCTTTCTACACACTTCATTCTTAAAACTGCCTACCAGAAATAAATGAAGTTGGTACTTATGGCACTAAGGGTTTATTTTAATCGAATAATACTTTGTCATATTAAGAATATAGGTAATAAAAATGTTTCATATGCGTGCAAGATGAGTCTGAAACATTGCAAGATAACAATAATATATTTATTGTTTATAATTTATAAAGTTTATAATTTTATTCGCTTTCTTAATCTTGCATTAAAATTCACCACTAACCAAATTGAAAGGTTTATGTGTGTAAGCCGAATATGTTATGAATTGTTAAAAGTATTTCTTAATTAAGACAATCTGACAAACTCAGGGTATCACCTGCAATATGCGATACGATACACAAGCAGATTAATATCGCCCCAAAATGATACTTTGATTTTTTGTTTTATTTTGTCAACAACACATATCTTTACATATTTATTTGATATTTGGACAAAACACATCAGTTTTCGAAACGTAAAAGGCGCAAAGAGCACAACGCATTATTCTTCTAGTTATATTCTAGAAGTTTACATCGCGAAACATCTTTGACATTTTATCCATGCTACGGATAGTAGTAATAGAGACATAAATACGCCAACGAGACTAGACTGTTTTCGGAAGAGCTAGTTTTTAATATTATAAATAAATTACTACATACACAGTGGGGTCCAAAAGTTCTGGAACAAAAAATTCTTTCCCAACACCAAATATTCTAAGTAATCCTGTTTTGAAAAACAATGCTGAAAGGCATCAGTCTAATCATTTTTCACAAAGAAGGCTGTGATGTGCGACGTCAAAAGAGGCTCGAAACAAAACATATGAGACCACGAAGAGATTGAAAACTCGTATCTAGCACGACAATATATTCCAACAAATGGATCATATTTCGAATAAGTTCATAAGGTCTTAGAATTAGAATTTTCTATTACCTTGGTTTTAAGAATTTGGGGCCCTACAGTATATGTTCACGAGTCACAAAATTGTAAAATAGCACGTGAAGAAATAAGGTAAAATAATATTTACTCTCGACTGTTTTTAATTACTTTAATCTCTTACCACAATGAAATATTAACCGTGGTGCACAGTAACTGTAAACCTAATAAATATTGGAACTTGTGAGCAACGAAATTGATGTGTTAATTTCTTGAATGATAAGTCAACAACCGGTATACAAATTAACCACATGCAATGGGCATGTGTGAAAGATTTTAATTCATTCGTGAATAAATTATCTTGAAATAAGTAGTGTATAGAATTGAACATACAGTCAAAAATAACTTTATTTGTGAAATTTCATACAGTTGTAATACATAAACTCTTTAAGGAAAGGAGAGGAAAATGTTATTTATATTAGTGAATATTTTTAAAGAAGCTTTTGGAAAACTTTCGCGACACGAGAAATAAATATTTTCTTAATACGTCGTACGCAATCATTTGTATTAACATAATACAAAATGTGTAATAAATGTGTGTGTACAAACAGAAAAATAGTGTTTTATTGAAAAAAAATCCATGACCATAATTTTTCATAGTTTCATATTCCATTGATCATATCAGTAGTAACCTTAAATTCCTGTATAATTATTGGCAGGCATTTGTGTTATGTTTCTTTCCTTCAATGTTACAATTGCAAAGTGGAAGATAAAAACATATTTCTCGGGTCCACTGCTTCACATCAAACGTTTAAAATCAATGGCTTCATGAATGCTTTCTTACGAAAACTTATTTAATGACATCATTTTGTATTAATTAAAAAATAATTTTGATTTTAAAGATTAAGTGTTTTAGGTTAGTGAAAAGACACAAACGAAATGTCAAGTAATGTTTTGACACATATACGCCATTACAAGAAAGTATCAGTAATGAAAATAGTATCGGTCATGAACTTGCAAATTGTTGTAATTCTCGATACTTTATAAAATTGTGATTTTGACATCAATAGGCTAAGAATACTCCTTCGTTCAAAATGGCGTACTATTAAAATATTATTTTCCTGCTTCATTTAATAAAAACAAAATATATTATACCATTGTATTCATGATGATACATTGTATTAAATGGTAAATGCCACAATTTAAAAACAATTAAAAATAGCAAATTCTATTCACTGTAATGGTAAAGTATGAAATTAAAGACGTAAATTAATTTTAAATTAAAATTCTAACTTGAAACTCTAAAAGATAGTCCAGTTTTTTAGCTTTTGTGTAAAATTTAGTTCTTGTTTATTGCAACATTTTGCAGTTTCATGAGCTATATGTGATGCTTAACTTCTTTACAGTAATGTATATGATAGTATTGTCTGTAATAGTCCAGTTAAGACCCACAAAAATGTTCCAGAGTCCACTAAAAATATTTTAGTGGCCTTCCGGGTTTAGATTTTATCTCTGCTCAATAATCTTGGGATGCCTTTGACACAAAAAACAGTCTTTTGCGAATAAATGTAAACAAAATTATTTTCGTACATATACATTGATAGTAGTATGCTAGCATAATATTTTCGTTAATGCCCCGAATAATTCTTTTCGTTCGCCAATCACAAATTAATCAAAAGCTTTCTCATAAGTGGTTATAGATTTAGAAAGCGTCAAACTAAATCTTGGAGCTTCTGCTTCCTCCAGAATATCATCTGGCAAGAAAATGTCTTCTGATACTTCGAAATTCTCTAACGTTTTCTTCTTAATCAGATTGCATTCTTGTGCAACAGTCTTGTGAATGGTATATTTTTTTTTTTGTATTCAAGCATTGTAAACGACCTTTTCTGGGGCATGAAATCGTTCATAATCGAGCAATTTACGGCACAAATAATTACATATTAGATTTTTCGGCACGAATGATTGCGTCATCGCATATTCAGCCAATCGCAGCGAGAGAATAGGGGGAGATAAACAGAACAACCGACTACTGTTTTGTTGCAAAGATGTCAAATGCCCAAGACGTCACAAGAAAGTTGTTTCGTAATTGCATAAACGGTTATTAAAATGCACCAGAAAGTATGTTTGAAAAAGTTCATCCAGAAATAGGATGATTCTGAATTACATATAGGTCTAGTTGTTAATATATTATAAATAAATATCATATGCAAATATATATGTATTTTTTATAAAATACTGTGCAATCTATCCACTAATAGATATTTTGATTTTGACTTTATGGGGGGGGGGGTGATACCATTTGTTTTCTCCCTGCGTTACACTAACCGAAACTATGCTCAACATACAAAATGCAGCACTTATAAAAATGACGTATAAAGCGTCGGATTTTTTTCTTTTGGCCATTTCATTGAATGAAAATCATTTTAATAGCTTAAATCATTTATATCAAATCCCGTATCCATTGCAAATATCCATCTACAACATAAATAATTTTATTGTTGGTGATTCAATGGATCTAATCAAAATTTAATATGAAGAGAAATTATCGAATATGAAGAGAAATTAGAGAAGTCGACGAAAATTAGCCGACGAAAAGAGGCAGAAAGATGAGGAAATCGTTAAGAAATTGCCCAAATTAACTTCGTTTTTTCAACCATCTGCATCACCTTCCACCTCACAAAATGTTCCTGATGGTGTGGAGGATGTTGCAGAGTAGGAAACAATGCAGGAAATCCAGGATCAAGCGCGATTGCTTTAACGATAATAATCCAGTAATTCAAACTTTTGCTGATCTAGACAATAGAATTAACGATCCTGGCAGGTGGGTTGCGTTTAATCCGGATGATTCCAACCACTGGATAAATCAAGGACCGCAAAATTGTCAACATCATTGGGGACCATTTGAAAACTCACGCAAGACTTTTCAAGATGGGAAACAAACAAGATTTTGCTCACAAAATCTATTTCATTATAAAAAAGCAAATGGTGAAAAGTACACTCGAGAATGGCTGCTGTATTCTACATCAAATGGTTTGGTGTGTTGGTTTGCATGTAAACTTTTTTCATAAAATGTCCTGGAGCGATTTGTAGCCGGATTTAATGACTAGCGTAATAAGGGTGTCATGGATCAACATGAAAATTCACAGAATCACAGAGAGTTAATGCTTACATATTTCACTCGTCGAAAAGGAATTGGACTGAAGTCTCAGTTAGATGACCAAATCGAGGAAGAACTCAATCATGCCTTGCAACGAGTTGCGGCCGTCATTCAAACGTTAGCAGAATGGGGATTAACTTCCCGAGGGTCAAATAAGAAATTTGGATCAGTCAATAATGGAAATTATTTGATATTGCTAGAACGGATCGCTAAATTTGATTAACTTTTGTCCTCACACGTTTCAAATTATGGAAATTTTGGAAAAGGTAATCATGTCACTGAACTAAAAAATCTCCTAATATAACACTTTTTACAGGACTTGACAATTTTTCGCATTTTTTACAGGAAGTGTGCCATACTTGTCGGAAATTATATTCGACGAAGACGAACAGGGGGAAGAAAATAGATATGGGAAGTTTCTTAGCAACAATATTTCACATGTAGTACTTAATACGTTGCAGTAATCGTGACACACATTAAACGGTTATGGCAACGTAGCTGAAGACTTCAAACAAGAATTTTATGTTTAGAATTACATAGCTGAAAGAAAGAGACATTTCTTAGAGAAACTTCTGTGAAGATAATTGGTATTGACATTCATTGACCTAAATTGATAGTTCTTCCTGGTGCACGGAGGAACAAGTCTGAATGCGTAAAAGAGGAAATCCGTTTATTATGACAGTTCTATTATCACTGAGAGATCACCGAAAGACAGGAAGCGGAAGTGATGGCAATACGGTCGGAAAGTGAAGGTAAGATCAGTGTAATAAGGTGGGGACAAAATTTGTCCTTCTGCATTTTTCATGTGAAAGGGCATTGGGCGAGATCGGGTAGTTCTAATGGTAATGAAGGATAACTAATGACTATAATGACGGAGATAGGTACGATGAGGATTATGTGGTGGCAGTGAGGGTGGAATCTAATAGATGAGTGACGGCAGCTTTTTAACGTGAATGGACAGTAGTAGTAGTGAGAACGGGGGAGGGAAGTTTAAGGGGGGGAAAGGAATTGTAACGACTCAGCAACAATTGTTTTCGGAACACAAAGATAGTGATACTGGCGTAGTTTGTGTATGAGAAACGACTGCAGAGATGGTCTACGGGATGTAACACAAGAGTTCGGGTTTCGAAGAATCTGTATGTAATAAAATTTCTTTACCAGATCTCACGGTTTCTTCCAGATCTCACGGTTTCTTGTCTAGGAGTAAGAAACATTCTCCTTACACAAGAATTAACTCAATAAAACAAGTAAAACTGTTCACAAACATGTTTGAAATCGATAAATAATGCTTGAAAAACTGCATACCTTCATTCGTTTGATTGTTTCGTGTTTCCGGGCGCGGCAACTATTTTGGTCATTAGTCCCGTTAGTGTAGTGTATGTTTTTCTCAGGAGATGGCAGCTTTTTAACGTGAATGGACAGTAGTAGTAGTGAGAACGGGGGAGGGAAGTTTAAGGGGGGGAAAGGAATTGTAACGACTCAGCAACAATTGTTTTCAGAACACAAAGATAGTGATACTGACGTAGTTTGTGTATGAGAAACGACTGCAGAGATGGTCTACGGGATGTAACACAAGAGTTCGGGATTCGAAGAATCTGTATGTAATAAAATTTCTTTAAAAGATCTCACGGTTTCTTCCAGATCTCACGGTTTCTTGTCTAGGAGTAAGAAACATTCTCCTTCCACAAGAATTAACTCAATAAAACAAGTAAAACTGTTCACAAACATGTTTGAAATCGATAAATAATGCTTGAAAAACTGTATACCTTCATTCGTTTGATTGTTTCGTGTTTCCGGGCGCGGCAACTATTTTGGTCATTAGCCCCGTTAGTGTGGTGTATGTTTTTCTCGGGAGATGGCGGTGATCTTCCCCTGCAGGATGGCAAAATCCGGCGCCGACCTACCGTCGGCTAGCGGGGTTTCCCCCTAACCAGGACTCTCCCACCAGCGGGACACCGCCCCAGCCGGGACAAGCTCCAAGCTGCCGACCGGTCTCCCGGAATATGTGGTAGTGTATTGCACGTTAGTGTAAATTTGTGTGTGTAAGGGGAGAGGATAGGACAAGGAAGAGGAAGGAAAAATCTTGCACTGTCCGTGGCCCGTTTCGTAGGGTACTGCTCCGGCATTTGCCTGGTGTTGATCGGAGAAACCACGGAAATCTACCGATCAGCGCAGCTGGCCGCTAGATTTCTCCTCCAGACAGCGACTGAATTCGACCTAGTTAGTGTCGCTAGTGTCGACCGCTAGTGTCGAAAATCCAGCCGCCTTCAGGACTCGAACCTAGGACCTTCCGGTCAGAAGCGCTGCAGTGACATCAGTTGATGCACTGAGCTACCGCTCCCGGTACCTACATTTCATATCATTTCGGGAAACAGCATGAAATAAACACAGATAGTAGACCTACGATATTTCAACGTGGGGAGGAATTGGAGGAAAAATGACGAGGTTGTAGCGGGAACAAAAGGCTGCGTAGCAAGGGAAGCGCTGGACGGCAGAGCCAGAGGGAGAGGGAAAGAGGTTCATCGTCAGGATCCGTAGCCTCCGGCGGTGTCCCATGCATGATGCATGCGAGGCGGTGTTTTATATGCATTAAAATTGCACTGTCAGAATGCGGCGAACTGGCAGTGGGAGGTGAAGAAATTTCACTGTCAGAATGCGGCGAACTGGCAGTGGGAGGTAAAGAAATTTCCATAGGCCGAGTTCCAGGTCAAATGTCACCTGTGTGGGAGGGTATCTCTAAATGCTACGCAAACTCACCCTAATGGCCCAAAGGTATCGAAAACCACTCTACTTATTTCATTGATTTGAATTAATTTACTTCTAAGAAATAAAATAAAATGTGCGTCTTTCCTGGAAATAACATACAATGATATTCAAAGCTATTTCTCTCATAGCGTAACAACATGAAAACATAGATGAGAAGATGCATTTAATTCAACAAACTAACATTCGATCATTACTACAATATTTTTCAAATATATCCTTCAGCATTAATTATTCTTAAATTAATTAATTATTTGTAATACATTCTTAATATATTATTACAATTTTCCTGGCTGCACTAAATGTAAGTTCTTTATGTTTGTGATAAATTATTAATAATATTAATATTAAAATAATATTATATTGTAATATAATATTAATATTATATTGTAATATAATATTAATATTATATTATTAATATTAATATTGATATTACAACCAGATTTACATCTTTTTTCTGCAAATTCTCTACCAAAATGACGGGTACGTTGTGTGTGTGTTTGGGTGTGTGTATTCGCGTGAGTGAGAGAGAGGGAGGGAAGACAGAGAGAGAAAAAAGAAAGAGGTCACGTTGCGAAACACGAACAGGGGAAGAAAATTAGGAACAGGAAGTTCCTTATCAAAATGTGTAACTCGAAGTACTTGATACGTTAACGTAATCGTGACACATATTGAACAGTTACGGCATTATAGATCACGACTTCAAACCAGAATTTTATGTTGAGAATTACATAGATAAAGAAAGTGATTTCTTAGAACACTTTCTGTGAAGAAAATTCGTATTGATATTCATTGATCCAAATGGACAGTTGTAGCTTGTTCACGGAGGAAAATATCAGATTGGGCAATAACGGAAATCCGTTTATTATGAAAGGTCTATTACTTCTAGGAGACACACTACCACACTTCTACACTTGGTGTCTTCTTCTACACTACCTAGAAGACACCACGAATTTTTTTTTTTTTCAAGATGCTTTATATCATGATTTTGATACTTTTGCTTCTCGGGATGGCGACACGTCACCTACTGGTCCAGAACACAACAGAAATTGTCAAAATAGAGATGTTCGCGTGATATTGACACCGTGGAGCTTCTAAATTGGCTTCTGGAAGTGCAGCGTCAGATACATTAAACATACTTCATTTTAACAGTTTGGGAATCATCGGTTGCTTCGTTTCAGCGGCAACACCCATTGCATATGCAGCGTAGCTTACCGAAAGGTCCTAGAGCAACAGTGATATATTTTTGACACACGCTACTTAGCAGGGACGAATTAAGCCGCGGGCGCGTCAACTACTTTGATCATTAGTCCCGTTAGTGTGGTGTATGTTTTTCTCGGGAGATGGCGGTGATCTTCCCCCGCAAGATGGCGACATCTGGCGCCGACCTACCATCGGCTAGCGGGGTTTCCCCCTAACTAGGACTCTCCCACCAGCGGGGCACCGCTCCAGCCAGGATAAGCTCTAAGCCCGCGACCGGTCTCCCGGAATATGCGGTAGTGTAGTGCATGTTAGTGTAAGTGTGTGTGTGAGGGGAGATGATGGGACAATGAAGAGGAAGGAATGATCGCGCGCGGTCCGTTTGTTAGGGTACTGCTCCGGCATTCGCCTGGTGTTGATCGGAGAAACCACGAAAAACTACTAATCAGAGCTCATTGTTGTTTAAACAACGCCGCGCGGGTGACAATGCAATGCAAGAACGCCGCGTTGGCTGAGCTGCGTTGATAGCTGTCTCTACCACAGCTGCCACCGCTGGGTATTATCCACTTCCATTTTTTAAAGGCGAAAGAATGCATTTTAATTCGAATTTATGTTGATGTAATAATGTTTTCTACCTCGTTTCTGTACTAGAGCGAAGTGGGTCTATACATTTGGTACGAATTTGACATTTATTAATACCTCAAAAAATTTAAACAGTAGCAAATGCAAATCTCACATTCATTTTGCTGATGGGAGTCTTTTTTAGAAAAGCGTGAAATATTACGTATCATTGTAAAGGTATACACTAAAACCACAAGAAAATTGCAATGTAAATAAAATATCAATTATATGTAGAGTACCATTTAAACTAGTTGTGTTAAACAGCCCGTACTTTCTCGGCCGTAGTTCCTGCCAAATTACGCAGGAAGCACTCAAAGTTTGGACAAAAACATGCTATGCCACATTTCTGGTAAAATTGAGATAATAGTGTATTTCGACGCCCTATAGATGTATCTAGATGTTGGGTTTTTATTTTAAAGATTCGCCGCAAGATGGCAGTATAATTCATAAATTAATATTATTCCATTGTGTAGAATGCAATGCCTCAAACTTTATTTCCTTTTTTTCTGGAAACTTACGTACAGTGGCATAGCATGTTATTGCCCAAAAGTCTTCATATGTGTATGTGTGTGTGTGTGTGTGTGTGTGTGTGTGTGTATAGACTAAATCGAACAGTGAAAATAAATCCATTATTCTATCCACATACATACCAAATGGCATTAAAGTTCCTCCTATTCGTCATATGCCAATAATCCACACCAAACTACTTGACGTCTGCAAAGAGACCACTGATGCATGTATTGGGCCGCCAGTCATTCATAATACTAACGAAATAAAAGCCAGACCCCCGATCAGCAAGTCCACACCACCAACATTAATAATTGATCTACAGGAGAAGACAAATGATAAAATGTCGTATACAACTGAGGACAATTTGAAGCACGTTGGTCAAAAAAAAGAAGATGAGGTGCTCAACTCTATGGACTGATTCTAAAACTAGTAAAATCCACAAGGAAATCAATGAATTATTTGCTCTTAAAGCCTATGCAAACTTTTCTCACCGGGAACAGGCCATTCTTTCGCGTATTAAATCAGGCCACTCTAAATTTTTTCATAGTTATATACTAAATAAAAATCAATCCCAT
Organism: Teleogryllus occipitalis; assembly: GCA_011170035.1. Taxonomy (NCBI): domain Eukaryota; kingdom Metazoa; phylum Arthropoda; class Insecta; order Orthoptera; family Gryllidae; genus Teleogryllus; species Teleogryllus occipitalis. The sequence goes on along the minus strand of BLKR01004188.1, from coordinate 99,264 downwards.
TGTGCGATTGTTGCAAGAAAATTTTGTATACTGAACACGTCCTCATAGAATGTTCCAAATATCATTCCATGTGACCCAAATATTTTGACGCTAAACATTTAAACTCCATTTTAACAATCTATCCTTTCTAACTCTAATAAACTTCTGTAAAAAATACGCATTTCGGTCCGAAGGGTCGCGGGTTCGAGTCCCGCCTTGGGCATGGCTGTTTGTCCCTTGACTTTGTGTGTGTTGTCGTGGAGGGCCTCGCGTTCTGCTAACCCCAGATCAGAGGAGCCCGCAAGTGTTTGTCTAGTGTATGGTCGAGTATGCGTCCCTTTGGGATGTAAAGGGCAACCGGCTGTTGGCTGGATAAAAGCCCTAGGAAAAAAATAGGCATTCTAGATTTAATTCAACCTTTACATATTGTTGTGTGTGTCCTTATGTACATACATCTATTCGATTCCGTATCTCTGTAATATACCTTTGTATTAGTATTTCTAAGTACTGTTGTATCTATTAATTGTTGTTTTAAAGAGTGTAAACATGTAAATGTTCCAAAAATGTATCTCTATATGTAAGATCATCATTGATGAAAAATTCCAATAAGCATTGTTCATAATTATGTAACTAATGTAGTCACTAATAATCCCTGCTATTGATACGGCTGAGAAAAAAATCAGAATACGAAACGGTTATGATAGACAAAAGAATCTATGTAAGAAAAAACGGCCGTCCCTAGGGGCACTGACTTCATGTTTTAATTTTCTCCCTCTTCTTTTTGATATATTGTTGATGGTAATCTTTTTGGGATGCTAAGGTTCTCAGTATATTTATGTGTAATAATAATTTTTAACAACTTATATATAAGGTTCTTTTTTATATAAGTTCCTTATGTATATACATCGTGTCCCTAGGAACATCGTACTGAGTTATCTCGGGACGAGTGAGAAAACTTCAACTGAATAAATTTATGTTCTTTTTTATGGAGAGAATAACACACAAACATTTACAGAACATAAGGATCTTTAACGTAGATTATAATAGATTGTGTATAAAATATAAAATAATTTTTTGCTGTCCTTAATTACAACCAAACACAGATTGGTTCTATCCTCTATGTCAGATTCATAGGATATAACAACAGAAATTTTTCGACAAAAACTTTCCACCATGACTATAACATGTAAAGGAAAGAGGAAAAAGAATAAATATTTGCTGCGTTTGAGAACAGCCGAACACAGAAGGGTCGGGGAGCTAACTTTTCAGATCCTCCAGTTCAACTTCATATGTTGCAGGACTTTCATCAATTCTGAATGAGTGAATCATTATTTGTGCTTTTATTACATACTGCACAATAACGTTTTCAGATTCATCCTTTTCGATAACTGAACTACTGATGAACGAGTTGGCAGATGACATTTAGCAACAGTCAAAACTCTACTATTAATTATTTATGCTGGTGGTCGAGGCACTTTATTGATTTTTCTACTCTCATTGTATGACTCTGTCGTTTGATGACTGCAACCCATTGTATAATGATATGATACAGATTTCATTATTATACCGGTTCTTGACCAATCACATATAAGCTTATATACCAAGTATTAACACATACTTAATCATTGATAATCGTTGAAAATGCTTCGTTCGCTTGCATACATTACGGTAAAATTGAATTTAATATTATACTATGCTTTTGTTTTAATTTCTTTTATCATTAGTATTTTTATGTAGAATATTATTTAAAATACGTTGGATCGTAATTTCACTTTGGCCCTATTTGACTAGCGTTGTGGCAGCTATTGGAGAGTACATTTATCTGAGGTTAAGAGCTGAACGCAAGTCATTTTGTTTAATATGTTGCTGCCGTGTGGGTGTCCTTAAAAACCGGCTAATTCTTTAATTTAATATGTCTAGTGAATCTAAAGTGGAGCTGACTCTTCCAAAAATAAGCGAAAAGGCGAAAACGTTGACGTCGGAATTATCCCTCGCCGGCGGTGTGGTAAAACAAAGCCACCTGCGGCGGGTAAGATAGGAAGCTGTCCGCTAGGTGGCCTGGCCTCAATTCTGCATTTCAGCTTCACAAAACGATTTATTTATTTATTTACGTCAAAAAACAGTTAAAAACTGCGTATGACGGGCTATGGGGAAAAGTGAATTGTGTGCACATTTTCAAAATTCTGTGATCCCTACACTAAATCATATACTACTTAAGTTTTGAATTTTGAAAGGGAGAAAAAAAAAAAAAACTCCCATGTAATAAAATCGATTTTCAAGGATAAATAAGCAATAAATTTTGAATTTTGAAAGGGAGAAAAAAAAAAAAAAAAACTCCCATGTAATAAAATCTATTTTCAAGGATAAATAAGCAATAAATTTTGAATTTTGAAAGGGAGAAAAAAAAACAAAAAAACTCCCATGTAATAAAATCTATTTTCAAGGATAAATAAGCAATAAATTTTGGCTCTTATTACTTCCTGCCGCGACAACGTGGAAAAGATAATTTGAATAATTGTATTTCCCACTGAATTCTAGAAGACGTGCACAGAAAATGAAGTTACATTAATGTCCAGAAGCAAAACAAGGGGCCATCTCAGCATTTGCTCAATGGATCAGGGAAACTGGACGAAAAACCTGATCGAGATGGGGGTCATTGACCCGGAAGCTGTGTTACAATAGTTGTTACAGGTTGTTTATACTCATTTATACAGTCCAAATGGTAATTAATGCATTATGTATCATTGTTAAAATTAATGTTACTTTTCTTGTGATGCTCAGTATAGTCTCTAATTGTATAGAAACAGTTATGCAGCAGAAACGATTTCACTTGGGATTTAAACTTTTCTATTGAATTTAATCGTTTAATGTCATCTGGCAAAGTGTTGTAAAATAATGTACATGTATTGTATGTGAATTTTTTGTAATGAGCTGTTGATACTGTCACCTGATGAATATGATTTCTACGTCGAGTGTTATAGTAATAGACTCGGCATTTTCTGAAAATATATTCCCGCCCTTAAGCAAGTCATTTTTTACAAAAACCACTGATTCGTATAAAGACACGGTAATGGTAGAATTCCTAATTAATGAAGATGAGGCTTACAGAATCACGTGGGTGGGATTTGGTTATTATTCGTACAATTCGTTTTTGTAATCTAAAAGTCTGGGAGCTATAAGATGTAGATAAGATTCAGTATAAAAGTTTAACTTATAAAAGTTACCATAAGTTGTGGAAATAGTACCGTATGAGACTTGGTAATGGGTATAATGGGTAGAAATAGTATCGTATGAAACTTGGTAATGTAATGGTAATAATTAAGGAACGGAATTTGTTGTAAAAAAATACAAAATATGTACATATATATGTACTTATTTTTTCCAAAACATGTAAGCAAAAATAGAAAATATGTAAAATAAAAATTCATTATTGTGTTTAAAATTGTTCTCTACAAATATTTTCCAAGCATAGATCGTCGTCGATCAGTTCTTAAAGAGGATTCGGAATTGGTTAAAGTAGGTTCTACTTCTGCAGAAGTAATGTATAATTACTAGCCTTCATCACACATAAGAATTGTAATCGAAATATAAAATACGTTCATTGTGTATAAAACAATGTTTACGAGGAGCCGGTATTGAAGTGCACAGTAGTCCTGTGTATCCAGTGATGGAGTCCGGAGAGGGGGTGTTAGAGGGAGGATAAACGGGGGGGTTAAATATACCCCCGCCCAAATCGAACAACGCGGTAAGACAAATTGCAGTAAAAAATATTTCTTAGTTTTCGATCGAGTAACGAATGTGCTGTTTGAAACAGTATGTGGAAAAAGCATGTAATTAAAATTACTTTTTCACAAAAATCCGTTCGTCCTTTACTTCGAGTATGCAGTAAACGGGGTTTAGTTTAACAAATCATTGAGAAGATATAATGGTCATAGAAGCGCAGCACCATTACTTTTGATTTGTAAGAAAGATGCTTCCGTAATTTAATTTAATTAAATATAAAAATGACATAAAGCTGAGTAATGTAAGATACCAAATATTGAAATAGATTCAAATACATTTTCAAATAAAATAATAATAGGTAATGGCCATGCATGCAAGGGGAGAGTAACAGGAAATATTAAATAAGGCCAGGATTGTTATTGTTCTGTTGAATTGTTATAGAAAATGCCATGTTTGTTATTTATTTTGTTTTTGTGAAGCAGAACTATAAATTATAATGTTTATAAATTTTTCAATAGGGTGAGATTTTAAAATGTATCAATGTAAGTGAAAATCTTGCTAAATTTGGGCACAGAAAGAACGAGACACATAGTGATTGGCAAAAGACGAACACACGAGGAAAATATAAGTGGGAAGTTCCTTAGCAACAATATTGCACATGTACCACTCGCGCAACTTTTCTTGCTTCCGTCTCCCTTGAGTAATAAACAGTTGAAGGCAAAATCTCGCAGAGAGCACTGATGACAACATTCCAAGCATTGAAACGTCGTTGGCGTGAAACAGAAGCTAGTCAAAGCTAGTTGCTTTCGTAGTCGAGAACTTCTGTTCATCTTTATTACCATTATCTAAAGAAATGGCTGGGGCAGGTGCAGGTCCTTCAAGGAAGGCACCTAAAACTTCTATGTAACGTCCCTGCTCTTGCCTACCCAGAGCGATGTCCTGGCCGCAAACGTAGCAGGTTTGACTTTGATTTTCCAGAGGTTGGCATTGCTGTAAATACTCTAGTGGCCGCCTTTGTAACTAATACCCCCACCCCGCCCGCATTTCTTCAATCCATCGTTCAAGAAAATTTGCGCGAGTGGTACTTAATCTGTTGGAGTACTCGCGACACATATTGAACGGATGGATAATCCAATATGTAGTAAGACGTCAGTGCAGATGCCCTTCATTTATGTTTAGAATTATATGGCTGGACGACAGAAACATTTCTTGGAGAACCGACTGTAAAGAAAATTGATATCGACTTTCTTTCACACAAATAGATAGTTCTAACTCGTGCGCGAAAGAACAAGTTTGAGTTACTGATTGCACCATAACGGAAATCAGTATATTATAAAAGGTATATTTCTACACAGATACCTTACTACCCAGAAGCGTTCCAGCACTGAATTGCTCTTAAGATGCGTAATATCATGATTTTGATACTTTCGTTTATAGGAATGTGCACAGGTCACATTCTGGTCCACAACACAACACAGAAGTTGTCAAAATGGAGATGTTTGCATGATATTGACACTGTGGAGCTTTTAAATTGGCTTCTCGAAGGACAGAGACAGGTATATATCATACGCTATGTGTTTATTAATTATTTAGAAACAATTACGCTTCGTGAATTTTGAAGTCAAGTAATGATGCTGGGTATAACTATTGAATTACATCTAATATTTTTAAGAATTGAAGTGGACGACCGAATCATGCATAAAGGGCCATTAAACCGAAATTTCCCTCGTGTGAAATTCATTGATTTGGATATTGTAATAATTTCTAAGAAATACAGAAATACTTTGGAGTCGGGAAAAAAGAGTTCATTAGTTATGAGTAAAATATTCGTAGTTATCAAGGTTAAATGCACCGCCAATAGTTCAATTTGTGGCGGCATCCAAATTAGCCAAAATTACTTTACTAATACCGTCTGAACAAACGGTCAGATTTTCAATCCGTAAACAGCATTTGATTCGTATTTAATGTAAACTAGGTTTTACTCTTCTATAATTTTCTTAAAGTATAATTTCTGTTCCATCATTAGGGAATCGGAAAATTGAGATAATGTGAAAAAATGATTTTTGGCAATTGACGGCAATGGTATCACGAGTGGCAAAGGATGGGAGCGGGGAAGAGGGAGGGACAAAACGGAAAAGAATCAAAGAAATTAGGAAAACAACTAGTAAGAGAAAGTCTGTGCAGTTTTGTGGCATCACTTTTTCCCCACAAATCACACTGTACTTGGGTTTTTGGATGTGGCATTTGCGGGTATTATCTTATCCCTATGTGGATTCACTAGTTTTTAATTGAAAGAGAAATTGTGCCGTCAAATAAGAATTATTAAGTATAATATTTAAAAATATATTTGTAACAAAAGCAATTCATACAACTCGTAATATACTAAAAAAGTGAATGAAACATATCTAATACTTGTATATAAATTTGTATTTGTTCTCATAAATTTCTATAAGACTCTTTCAATATATTATTGTTTATTTATTTATTTATGTACCCCAACAACTTTAGACAGACAATTCTTATATTATAAATATTTACATCGGCCTGTTTAACAGTGTTTCAGAATTCTTGTAACTCTCTCATTAGATAAAATTAAGCGGGATTATCACTGTAGAAAATCTAAATATCCAATTGTACATTTTATTTATTGTTAATATATATATATATATATATATATATATATATATATATATATATAGTTGTGTATTACAGTAATTTTACCTGATGATGGAGCCACAAATAGCTCCGAAACGTTGTTCAACGGAGGGATGTAAATTTTTACAATAGAAGAATTGTCTGAAATTGTTGAGATGCAGAATTAAACAAGCAATAAAAAGGAATAATTTAGTATTTTTAGAAATATATTTATTACATAAAGTTATTCATGTTGCGCAAATTAATGTAAATAAGTGATTAAATTTGAATTTCAAGTGTTTTCCCTTCTGTCACTGGCCAGTTCCGCTGTCCATTTCCCTGTCCACAGGACACTCAGTGTCCTGTTCTGCTCACTGACCAGACACTGTCAACCTTTACCGCTCATCATCGTAGATAACAGAATGAAACCTGATAGATCATCAAAATAAATAATCGTTTTACAATGACGATAACAAAAATATTGTTTCATTCACTTTTCTAATAGTGTGATACATAAAAAATTAAATTAATTGGTTTTTGTGTATTCAGCTTTCAGTACTGACTCTAGGAAAACTTTCTCACAACAGCACTGAAGTACTGGACTGTATCCTGCAGCATCTTCATCATCAACTCCAAATATTTCCCTTATTGTTGACAAGTATACGAAATGTCCAGAAACACGCTACCTTTATGCCTTTTGAGAAACTTCATCCTAGGTCAATGAAACAATTTCCTCTCAAACAAGCACATTTATACATTTCAAATTCCTTAAAGATCTTTAATCTTGATTTCGTGGACACTTTCGACAAACTATTCGCGCAAATTAACGAAGCAGGTCTGCAATATTGGTGGAGACTTATTGGGGATAATGTATTACTTACGATCCATCGTAATCAGGATTTTGATGAAATGAACATGACAATCAGCAAGAGAAACTTATGCCTGGACTTGAAACGTCTTACGTTGCCTTTTGTGATGTTGATTACAGGGGTGATAATTAGTACAGCGATTTTTCTCGCTGAATTGTGTTACATTCATTTGGCTTTAAAACGTTTCGTTTGTCATCTTTCCTCCGAAAACAATTTTTGTTTGATATCGTATAAGGCGTTTAAAGAATGGAGGAATTCATAAAAAACTTAATAACCAAATTATATGTTCCAGTGTGCTTTATATGAATTGTTCGTTAATCTAATACAATAAATTCTCTACACAATTCAAACTTAAACTGCCTACCATTAATATTTGAAAGACTTTTAAACCTTACACTTACAATATGTTACCTTACATTACAAATCTGTTTATGTGTGTATGTTGTGTGTGAATGTGTGTGCGTGTGCGCGTGTAAGTGAGAGAGAGAGAGGGGGGGTGTTTGAGGATGGAAAGATGATTAGTGGTAGATATGTGGGTAGCAAATAAAGTTTGCTAATGTAGCCATTTCTGTTGACATCCGTTTCAAACTAACCGTGTCTATATCTGTGAGTGTGTTTGGGGGGTGGAAAAGAGAGAGGGAGAGAAGGAGAGAGTGAGTGTGCTTACATGTCGAATGATAAACAATTCGTGGGAAGAGAAAAACTGTCGGTAGCAAATGCATATTACTGAAGAATAATTTTTTTAGTGATAAAAATGCACAAATATTTTAATCCTTGTGATTTTTCACTGCTGCCCGACAATATCCAGTTTTATACAGCAGCAATTAGTCTCCAGCTCCTCTCTGGCTAGCCAGTCTCAACGCTGTGCCGTCAGATTGCGTCACCTTTGGAATATCGGAATGAAACTTAAAAATCACCAGAAGGGTTCAAGACTCATGTAGGCCAGAGATATCTACTTTATTATTTTATCCACCCCTTACAACATAATTGATTGATTCATTGACACCGTTACGTTTCCAATATACAGCATCCACAATCATAACACAAAGAATTTCACATAAATGCCTTCAAGATAACAATTTCGTGCACCAATATTCTCAAAACCATTAAATTTTCAATAATTGAAGACTTGTCTGCTTTAGAGTAGCTGAGTTTCTAATCTTCATTGTGGAGTAATAGTTAAAACACGCTGAATTTTTTTAAAACTACCAATAACATTTCTCCACTGTGTATTGCAGATTTTGATTAAACTGTTTCAATGCGTATTTTCTTCCGCGATAGAGTATCGTTGTGATTGCATTGTTCTTATAATTTTGTGAGTTTTCTAAACATCCTAACTTCTAAGGATTTATGAAGGATACGAAAGAAGTGGAGTGCAAGTTGTAAATTATTTTTACGTTATTGTTGCTTTATACTAAAAAACAATTAATCATCATGTTCATTATTAACATTTTTGTAATCAAAGGAATTTTGATTAGACTGTTCAGACGTAGGTTTTAAATTTGGCTATTTATCACCTATCGACCCCTTCAAAATTTCATTGACCCCTCACACACACTCAGAAGGGGGGTCTATGAAATATGGAGGTTTATCTTAGTTCGGAAACTTATGGATCTTGCTGTATTCGTGAGTCTTAATTAAAAAATAGAAAATAAAAGTACAAAAATATTCAATTGTTGTTTCTGCTTGTTATTCATTATTTGTCCATTACTATTACGTAAATCATGTAGATAAATTGTAAAGGAAATAAATTTGGTAAGAATCCTCAATCAAATTAAGTTTGCCATGTTTACTGATGTTATAGTCAAGTCGATGTTAACGAATTCAGTCATTGAAATGTATATTTTCACTGCAATAAAAACCTTGTTTGAAAATTTTCACGACATGAGAAATTGCTCTAGATTCACGTTACACAGAATTGTTTGTATTAATATTAATAAAAATGCCAAATAAATGTGTGTTTATCAAGTGAAACCTGGTATTTTATTTGTGTAATATGAACATACGTAAATTTTACATTTTAATATTCTACTGAATTCATGGTAAATGGTGATCATGAAATCCTAGCAATTGATATATATATATATATATATATATATATATATATATATATATATATATATATATATCAGCAAAGATTATTGATCTGTCCTTTTGTTACAATGTTGAAAAAGCTATTAAAAAATAATTTTTTGCTCTAGAATTTTGAATTATATTCTAAGAATAAAATTAATTACTTCACAAAATCTTTCTCACGAATATTATAAAAAGTAATTAATATCATTATTATATAACAAGAAAATAACTTCGATATTCTATTGAAAAAAATCCTAAAAATTTAATTTGTACTTAGTAAGTACTTGCAAAGTAACGTAAGAACAATAAACTAGGTTATTCTGTGAAATAGCTAATAGCTCTATACAGTGAAATAATGATGACGCAACCATTAACCCTTAAATATTACTTCCAGGATTATGCCTTTTCATACTGTTTCATCACATATTTCAACTGATTTAAAAGTTTCAATTATTTGTTTTCGTTTAAACGCATCGTTTCTTTACAACGGTGCCAACATTTTACCTTGGCTTACACATTGTTTACTTGTTGACACACCAAGCTGCGGCCTCACATATCATCACTAGGGGGCAGATTTTCACGACCGAAAACATCGCCAAAAATGATCAATAAAATGTTCTTAAAATCCTTTAAAAATGCCCTAATACCAAAGAAAAATAACGTAAAAAATCTTATCAAAACCAATTAGGATGAACACCTCAAGCTGTTGGTAACGTTACTGATGCAGTCGAGGCTTCTTCCATTCGTTCGAGTGAACTCAGCTTGCAAACTTTTTGGTTTGGACTGTTTTTTTATCAAGAAATGTCTTTAATTATCCCGAAATCGGCCGAACCGGCAATGGCGTTGATGTACGTCACAAGAATTACATACAACGGCTTTAAGAACAACTTCCGAGCAAACATATCAAATAGACTACAGAGTAATTCTGTGAAGAACATTTGTTGCATCTCGTAAATATTATTTGAGGCAAGTGCTATTAAAAATGACATTAAAATTGGTGAAATCAGCAAAAAATACATTCAAAATGATGGGAAAAGTTAAAAAATTACTTATTAGTCGAAATCGACAAAAATGCAAAATAATGAACTATAAAATAGATCATTTCTTTTTACCGTAACATAAAATTAATTTCTACACGAAACGGCATTGTTCTCAAGAGAGAAAAAATGACATTTCATAAAATCCGCCCCCCTAGTCATCACAAATGAAGACTTATACTTGGGGCAGCGGTTTGCGCGGTAGCAACAAACGCGGCGTCCGGTGGGGGGGAGCGGTTTTCTATTTATTTTTGAAAATCACCGCACCGCGGTCAGATGGCTCAGAGTCCAAATTGATTTAGATTCGTTCGCCAGTCATGAACTTATGAAAGGATGTAAACATTTTCCGCTTATCACTTATGACCAATTCACATTTCGTGTCGCGCTCACTGCCTGCGCAAATAATAAAATGTATAAAAATCCAAAGACTACAAAGTAAGGTCTACAAAATAATGATAAGTAGATGCATGAAACATAACATTTTACAATACTTGACACTTAAGGATTCATACACAGTTTGGCGGTATGGATCAATAAAATATCACACAATCGCTCGGGTGTCAATGAGTTTCTCTTGTGTTTCTTGTCTTGTCTAATAAAAATAATAAATAATAAAATAATAACTAATAGAGTAATAACTAATAGAATAACGACTAATAAAATAACGACTTATAAAATAATACCTAATAAAAAAATAACTAATAAAATCTGTTTCCAAAGTTCACTTCTCGCATCTTTTTTCTTTAGCTTGTATTCACTGTAGTGAAGTTTGTCTTCTATCATATTTTTCTCTTTACTCTCCATCACTGTACGCCAAGTAGCACTTCGAGCAGGTTTCGAATACAACACACCCGACCGAGTATCAGATGCTCGAATGAAATTCTCGCAACGAACACTCAAACGAGTCCCTACTCGTTGCACCTCAGTGACATCCAGCGCCCAAAAGGAGAACTCTTTGGTGCAGCTAGCTTACTCGAGTAAAATGCTCGAATGCAAGGGCACTAGTGGGTATAAGGTGAGTACCGCATCTGCACACGCTCACACGTCACCCACGCGTACTCACACAACTTCCTTAAAAACAACATTTAAAATAATACAATTTTCCTTTACAGTTTGCTTTCCGCTTTCCTTAATATAGGCCTACGCAATAATTTTAGAGCTACTTTTTCTATTGAGAAAGCTACGCAAAATTGAGCATGGAATAATACAGGATCGGGCAAGGTTAAACCTACTCCATGCAGTGTTTGAAATTGAAATTGCAATGTAATTAAATATCGAGAAGCGTCGAATAATAATAATAATAATATTAATAATAATAATAATAATAATAATAATAATAATAATAATAATAATAATAATAATAATAATATTAATAATAATAATAATATTAATAATAATAATAATAATAATAATAATAATAATAATATTTAGATGCGTGACTTTTAACGAACCTTCCGTATTTCTAAAGTTAAAGTGAATTCGTAAGTCTCCATGTAATTATCTTTCTTTCGAGACCTCATTTTTAAAGATTGGTTGAGTTTGAGAGACGCGAAACTCATCTACACTACTGAAATTATACATGAGAAGATTAGCCACAACATATACAAGCGTAAGTCAAGCAGAACTTGCATAAAGTTAGACACAGAGTGAAGCCTAATCAAATTGATTTTTTTTATTTACTATAATTAAATTACGGCTGTTATTACTATACTAATTATAATAAACTGAATTTAAAAGTTGAAATGTAAATTCATTTTTTTTTATTTACCCAAAATTTATTCTATATCCATGATTTTAAGTACATGAATTTCATAAAAAGTCATTTATTTATTTATTTATTTGTAAAATTTAAAAATACAATAACCTTACAAAAAGTATACAAAATGCTAACTTCAAACTTTTCAGGTAACATTTAGAATGAGGTAATTCATAAGGCATTCACATATGTAAAAGATAGATGGAAAGAGTTACAAAAACATACTGCCCAATTTGAGGGTAAAGTACTTTGGTAATAATTAAATTTTTGGCATATGAACAATGATTTCATTATCTGAACGTAATTTTTCCTGATAAACTCTACCATTATTAAGCTAAGTGTATTTCACTAAGTACGTATTTTTTAGGGGTCAAACAACGGTAAAATAAAAAAAATCTTTCAAAAGTCAGTTTTATTTAGTTAATTGTCATATACAGAAATGTCAAAAAGTTTACAATTTTCATTAACACAGAATAAATAAGAAAATAACTTTAAGAAACATTCAAACAACTTCAAAGATTGTATTTTACATACATTCCATCCAGATAAGTAGTTATTCAGTTTCAAGCAACAATAAATTCCATTAAACTGCATAGAAAACACCGCTAAAGAGGATTTTTATATCTCAATGGATAGTTTATGCAAAACGTACGACTTCGGACTTGTGAAGCCCTACGGACTTGGCATCTTAGAGTAAGGATGTGACTCATCGATTTTTTTAAGCCATCGGTGTTTTTACAAATATATCGACATTTTTAACGTCAATTTATTGAAGTCGAGAATTTCTTGATATTCATTTTTTGTGCTTGATGTTTTCATGTAATCGACGTCTTATTTTTGAACAAAAAAGTATTATAATTAGTAAAAAAACAATGTTAATAATCACATCTCAGTAGTTTCGATGTTCTTTCACATCAAGTGAACAGAAATGAAAATAAGTATAGTAGACTTTTCATCCATAAATATAGACTAATAGTTTTTGTTAAATTAAATCTAAATAATAAATTTGTAAACGGGAATAAGGTTTGGAAGTGGACGGCCTACTTCACAAGCCATCAAGTGCATGTGTTATGAGAAGGTCACCACTGTAGCTCCGTGCTTGTCGAGTCACTCCTCATTCAACTCAAATTACTTAAAATATTTCATTACAATTGTTTTTTAGTTTAACAGAATTTATATCTATAACGTTATGTTGCCAGTAATCCCTACTTCAGGTTCCCAGTGAGATCCAAATTTTCAGTAATATCATAATTTAATGGAGTAACCCTCAAAGGCATTCTTGTGTAACAGGCAGAAATACATTTTTAAATAATTCACATTATTGATTTTAATTCATTTTCTTAATCTTTATTCAATAAAAAATAATGTGAAAACATTTTTATTATATTTATAAATTAATCCAACGAAAACAGGGAAAGGGATCATATATTTATTTACTGATTAATATATAAGGTTGCCCAACAATAAAAAGTTTAAAAAAAAGAAACTCCTCGTTGGGGAAGGGGGAAAGGAGTCACACGCGCGAAATTGCAGTGTGACACACGTAGTTTGCACTAGCAGTTTGGTTCGAATTCTTGCATTTGAGCAGCCCTGCTTTACTAAATAAAAATATACATAAAAGGATGTTTCAATTACAACACAAGCTCACGCGTTCATACATTATCGAGCCGGCGCAGACGTCAATGCAAGAGCGATGTGAATGATCTGATTAAGAACAGGGCTGCCTTCAATGCATCGTGTTAACGATCTGTTCCTAATTGTACGAGGGGAACAATACATTTCTGGTCAGCTATTGAGTGGGCATTTACCAATTCCGGGAGTTGGTTCGGTATCTCCTTTCTTGATACCTGAGATCCTATCTACATTGGCTACCCAGTACTGTACCGCTTAAGGTACCTCCCCCCGTCAAGGCACTGCTAGCCAAGCTTATTTTTCAGTGTTACCTGATCTCCGCGATAGGTCGTAGAGTAATGCAAGTCAGAGTATGTGTGTGTGTGTAAGCAGAAAGGAGGTGACGTAGGTTGAAGTAGGAAAACGAAACTGTCTGGGGCCTGTTGGTTATGGTTAGAAACCGGATAAATATGTAGTATGAAACGTCAAAATATGTCCATAAATATGTAATGAAAAGTATAAGAACATGTAATAAATAGGTAAAAACGGTTGTAATATGTAATATTAAAATATATTAATTATAAAACGAAATTGGCATAATATAAAATTGCATTTGTAAACAAATTTTAAAAATAATACCCCCTTCTTAAAATAATTTGGAGAGCATAAATTGATGCATGACGATTTGCACCATACAACTTTCCCACAAGTAGCAAAATCTTCATCTATTGTTATTCAGCACCGTCGTTTAGCAGCCAGACTAGACGTAATAGCAACCCTCGTACAACCTGGCGATATCCACAACCAGCAAACCATCATTGCAGCGTGCAGCATTCTCATCGAAGCGTTACACGTCGGCGATTGTCAAAGTATCTCGGAAATTAAGGTTAAGGGCCACGAGACGCGGCGTCAGTGCTACTTTTCACACCTAAAGGTGAATCTGATCTCAGACACCGACGCACACTTCACCCCACTGACCTAACTGAAGCAGGCGCGCCGGAGTGTGAGAACATCGGACCGTGTCTTCGTGTTGCGTACCTCGAGTAGACAGCACACAGTTAATAATGCAGGAAAAAGTGCGATTTTTTTATAATTATTTTTATTAAATAACTAATAAAATTGAAAAAAATTGATAGAACAAATAAAATATTTTGTGAAAATGTCAAAATATGTAAAATATTGAGATATACAAAATTTTCTCTCTACTTTAATATTTTGCAAAGATCTTAGCGTCCGGCTTGCTGGGTCAATGGGTCACGATATATTATAATCCTTATTACCTTTACAATGGATTATAGGATCCGCAGACTATACAGCGCTGCTGGGAATCTGAAATAGAATGATTCTAATTCCTAGTTCATTACTGTTTGGATTGACTCAATGAAAGATCACTTTCTTTTCTAAAGAACAAAATTTAACAAAGTTTATTGTTACCTTTTTGCAAACAATATAGTGAATTTAATAAATGATTTTAGGCCTTTGATCAAGATATCTTTGAATTTAGAGTTTTATACCGCGGTTAACTTATCTATTCTTCGTTGATGTCCCTCGAAGACTTCTCAGTCGAAATATCTTGCGAGCTTGCCATAGTCCAAAGTTCCAAGAAATCCTCTTCTGCTCCTATCCAAGATGGTGTCAAACTATCAAAATTATCAGTCCCGATTACGTCCTATGACATAGTCCCGAAACCTATAACTCAATCACCACTCCCGACAAAGTTCCAATTTATGCATCAATATTACTTCCACATGCAATATCTGCAATATTATTTACTGTCCTTAAACTTTCACGATCTGAAAACCCGACTCTGACTATCTGCATTCCACTCGCTCCCTCTCACGACCTACGATCCGTTCAGACACGCGATGCCGGTCAGAATGAAACCTTCCTGCATGATTCACCCCTTGAAGCTTCGTATCAAACTACCTTCTTTTTTTTCATAACATTTGACCGTCCTTCTCTCACCCAGCCAATCCATGCGTTCGTTATATTTTGATGTAGCTGACCTTTCGATCGTCTAAACTTCTTAATGCATATTCCACCATATTGTCTTCAAATAAATGTTAGTTTATATTCATGTGACATATCGGTATGTCACAATATATAATATAGTGTTCAATATGTAAAAATATGTAACGAAAAATGTTGGAATTGTGTCATGACTGCAACGATTCGCCAAGATTGCAATTCTGAGAACGGTAAGTATAAAGACAAAAAATATGTAATTACATAAATATCCTGTCTCTAGTTATGGTACTGCTCCGGTATTCGACCGATATTGCTGTAGAGAGAAGTAACGGAAAACAAATGATCGGAGGAGTGAGCCGGTAGGCTCTGCTGAGAATACTCCGCGGAGCCCCCAGTTATCACTAGAGACCATATTTTTATGTAATTACATATTTTTTGTCTTTCTGCTTACCGTTCTAAAAATTGTAACCTTAGCTAATCGCCGCCGTTCTAACACAATATCAAAATTTTTCATTACATGTTTTTACATATTTCATACTACATTACATATTTTTACATATTTCATACTGTATTACATATTTTACATATTTTACATATTTTGCTATTTTCGCAAAATATATTTTTATTCCATCAATTTTCTTCAATTTTTTCCTTCTTGTTTATGAAAAGAAGTATTTTTAAAAACATTGCACTTCTTCCTACTTTATTACTGTGTGCTGTGTACACGAGCTATGCCACAAGAAGACGCGGACGATGTTCTCACAATCTGGCGCGCCTTCTTCAGTTAGTCATGAAGGTTTTGCTACTGACGGTAAAGTTGTATGATGCAAAGCGTGCATAAATTTGTGTTCTCCAAATGATTTTTAAAACGTTTGAAGTATTTTTAAAATTTGTTTTGAAATTTTTTTATAAACGTAGTTTCGTATTATGTAAATATTCGTTTTATAATTATTGTATTTTAATATTACATATTACATCCTATTTTACATATTTATTACAATTCTTACTGTTTTCGTTACATATTTATGTACATAATTTGACGTTTCATACTACATATTTTTCCGGTCTCTAGTTATCACCATCTCCGCATTTGGGGCGCACCCTCCGTATCGCCCTTGCATTGACGTCCGCGCCCACTCAAGGTCCATCGCGTGATATTGGCGATCATTTCGGGCGCACCGCCCCAAATGCGGAGTGAATTGATCGGCACGTTTAGAGACATCCAACTATTTTAACTCATTGCTCTAAATGCGATTTGGAAGATTTTAGGAGGCAATTCAGATGCAAAATTTTAATTTACTATGGCTTTGGGCCTTTACACTACCAAGGTCGTAGAAGCCGGTGAGTCTTGATCTGATGAGTAAATGATCTGGATAATGACGAGAGTTGATGAAGAAATGGTGGAGAAAAATGAAGCAGAGGTAGAGAAAAGTGGAGAACGTTGGGAAAACCATTTGAAAGCACAGTTTTTCACTGACTATATAAACATGGAACACTAATAAAATAGAATGTATTATTCTCTCATTTGATTGACATAACATCCCTCCAAAAATCTTCCGAAATCAATAAATTTAAAAAATGCAAGCAACGAAAAAACTTACAGAGAAAAGTTCAGAAACAGAGCGTAGAAAACCTTTGCATCAATATGCATCGAGAAAAGAGCGCAAGTTTACTATCACCTAGTCATGAATGTCCTGGGACAAAAATCTTATAATGAACTTCAGTAGGATAATGTTTTGTATAGAGGATGAAAATGAAGGGCAAAGGGAGACATGAACGAGGAAAATAAAAATGAAGGGAATGGAATGAAGGGAGAAATTGGCAGGGAAATGAAGAGAGAGAGAGAAAGGGTAGATGTCACCAATGTTGTCAGGTACAAGTGCGTCAAACTACTGCATGACATTCACAAGCAGTTAAAATCGTTTAGTTTCACGAGATGCCTTCAGGGTCTGCATTAAAGTTTCACAATCCACTATGCATTAACTTACGTCAAAATGAAGGTACCAAGAAGAAAACAAGAGTTTGTTATAGTTCAGGTAAATTAAATTTTGTTTCCACGCAATCAAAAGATATTTAACGGGAATATTAATCGAAGTAGATTTTAGTGGATTGGCGAAGTCATTACCATAAGGTGATGCACGTAGCAGCATTGAAAAAAATAATGTAACATGGATTTTTCATTTCCTGCGAATGTGGTTTAAGTCATATACGTGTTTCAATTGTCAATATTATACAAACAGGGTTTGCATACATGCATAGAGCATATAAAATATTTATAAGTCTCTTCTAATTCGCAGTTGATTCAACGTCTCCCTGATTTCCTACATCACCTTTTGATTCTTCTTCTGAAACTAATGCTCTTGTTTTCACAAGAGCTGGGATCGTCTCTATTTTAGTTGCTTTACGACCTCCATATTTACTGACTGACGCTTCTTCTGATTCTTTATCAAAAGATCTTGTCTTTATCACATGATCTACATCTTCTGCAAGCCATGGAGATGGAGGTGGTGTGCACTAGTATCAGGCCAGTGATTGCATAGAAGGTTGTCCAAACGGCTAACTCGCATTTTTTAATGTTGGTTGCAAGTCATTTTTACATGTATCTGAAAAATATAAATAAACAAATTTAATTTTCTAGAGAGATGAAGTTAACTGGACGAAAATTTGTAGTGAATAAACAAACTGAAACTGGTTTTCAAAATTTGGCACGGGGAAGCGAAAGCGTATTTATTACGAATATATTTATTCTGGGAGAGTTTTCTGTTTAAACGGCCAGAAATAAATAAATAAATAAATAATGTCACGAACTTATACAACTCGCTTATAGAGAAAATTATATTACATTCGAAGGAAAGTGTTAAATGTGTTACAAATTGTACAAAAGGTTCATGAAATGACATTGAGGAAAGCCAAATCATTAAGATGATTTCTTCTGTTAGTACGTCCTGTTAGTAAATATATCTACAATAATTATAATTTACTGATAATCTATAATTGTTATAGTAATTCAACAACATTAACTGTTTATTTTGTTCTTTGAATGTATGTGGAGAAGTTGAAGAATTCGTTCTTCCACCAGGGGGAAGTGTTTCGATTCATCACACACCATATGCACCTCATATATTACTCTTCTTATATATATATATATATATATATATATATATATATATATATAATTTAATAGGCTCATTCCTCATTCATATTTAAATTTTATAAGCTACGTTATTTATAAGACGAAACTTAGGAGGTTTGTTCACTGAGGAGATTTAACATACACCTAGTAAAACATTTTCTATTGATTTTTTCTATGTGCTGCCCCATAGTTATAGATTATTAGACTAATTACTATAACGGGCCCGTGATTTTGTGCCCTGCTGGTAACATCAAGGATATTAAATACATTTTTTGTTTGATAGGAGCAAATATATTCAAACTTCATATCTTAGTAATTAGATCTCAACTATTATTGTACAGTAGTTGAATTTATTTTTTTACATTTTTCGTAAATATTTACCATTAATGTTTTAAATATTTTTTCCAGTTTATTTCACACATTTTTCAGTGAACAATAAATTCATATGTATCAATAAACAATGAAGATGAGATTTGAGAGTACATTACTTATATTGTTATTATTAATATGGATCTAATGCAACAATATTTTTTTACGTTTTATTATCTTTAATAAAATTGCTGTGCCACACATTTGCACTAATTCATTATTTAATTAAATTATTCTTTCCTGTATTCATTATGTGGGTGAAACAATCTATACTCTGCTTCAAAAGAGTAGATTTGATTCACTTCTTTATTTTTTTTGTATTGCAGTGTACGATATCAATTAGAAAATTATTTTCTTAAGTATGGTATTTTTTAAATAATAAAAACAATGAAAGTGGTCAAATACCATATTTTTAAAAAATCGTGATCAATGACCTTCAAAACTATGTTATAGACGTTTTCAAGAACAAACATTGGAATATAAGAATGTTATACACATTGTGTGTTACAAGCATTGGAGTACAAGTTACAAAAACTACGAATTTCTAAGTTATATATCATTTAAATTTAATCTGTTCGTAAGGACGGGATATTATTATTGAAAATAACGGAAATTTTGCACAGTCAATTTTTTGGATTCTAAACTGACTCAAATAACGACAACAGAAAAAAAATTCATGGATACTCTAATACTAACACCTTAATTTCTACGTAACAGAAAATTGTATGTTCTTACCTGTTACTGAACAACAGTGTCACATTCCCTATTAAAACTACGTGAGTCTTCGTCTCTGACGTTGTGGCAGACGCAAATCATTGCCCACAAATGCGTTTATGTCAGTGAATGCATCTTAGTAATACACTTTATCTCGTTCGTCAAAGGTGGGGCATCTAAGAGCGTTCCATTGGCTACGGAGGAGATCATGTATTGGGCACCTGCGCTCTCGATATATCTGACTTAATAGTTTCGATTACAAGAAGTTTACTCAACTGATAACAATTGGTTATGCAACTGATAACAAGAGCTCTGCGAGTGCACAAAACTGTCCATTCGCCACAATTACGAAACGTCCTAAATTCTCAAACTTTGACCTGAATAGTCAAAGAGTGCACAGTCAAATTAGACAAATTGAATGAAAAAATCACGGAGTTTTGAAATTTGGCATGATTTTTTAATTGAATTGAGTTGATGCCTTATTTTACGTGGTGAGACTCAGGACATGAGGCCTGCTCTTCCGTCTGACCACGCAAATTTCGTTACACTCCTTTCACCAACCATGGGAGAAAGAAGGTATTACTTCGGCGACGAAGCAAGCAATTTGAATTTAGCTCAGAGACTTCATTTAGGCTTGAAGATCTTTTACATGCAGTAAACCTACTAACATGGCTTTACTTCCCCTCCGAAAGAATTTTTCGCCCTTAAAAATCTACGGCTTCGATCAGGTTGAATCCCGCGAACTTGGGTATAACAGTCCGATACGCTAACCGTTACACCATCGCCGCCGCCACCGTTATACCATCACTGTTCGTTGGTACCTATCGCACATTTCACTAAAAGTTCTAAACTGTGGAGGATGAGGTAGGGTGGGGTCCATTCAAAGCAGTTTTCTACGTTTTTTTACAATTAACAATAATTATCAATCTTACCGACAAGTATTATGTTAGTATGTATTTGGTGTTATTGGGTCGGTAGTCCGACTTTGCCGGCCAAATACCGGCATCCCCCATGACTGGGTCAAGTTAAAATCCCAAGAATGGTGGTAAGAGCGACATGAGGCGAACATGACGTATTCTTTTCACCGTAACTTGCAAGTATCTGCCTGCTTGAGCTGTTCTTAGGGTTTGTTAGTGATTCCGGGCGCGTCAACAGCTTAGAGGCAATAGCATTAGTCCCGTAAGTGTAGAGCATGTTTTTACCTCTGGAGATGGCGGAGATCTTCTCCTGCTAAATGGCGAGATCCGGCGGCGACCTACCGTCGGCTAGCGGAGTTTCCCCCTAACCAGGACTCTCCCACCAGCGGGACACCGCCCCAGCCGGGACAAGTTCTAAGCTCGCGACCGGTCTCCCGGAATATGTGGAAGAGTAGTGCATGTGTGTTTGTGTGTATGTGTGTGTGTGAGGAGATAGGATAGGACAAGGAAGCGGAAGGGATCGTGCGGTCAGTGGCCCGTTAGTTAGGGTATTGCTCCGGCATTCGCCTGGTGTTGATCGAAGAAACCACGGATAACTACGATCAAAGCAGTCGGACGCTAGAATTCTCCTGACTGACTGAATTCGACCTAGCTGAAAAGCTAGTGTCGAAAATCCTGCCGCCGTCAGGACTCGAACCTAGGACCTAGGACCTCCCGGTCAGAGGCGCTGCAGTGACATCAGTTGATGCACCGAGCTACCGCTCCCGATGGATCTGTTTTAATACCTGTTCGACGACGATGTACTATGTTGGAAAAATCCTTGTGTAGATTACTTTTACGCACTAACATGAATTTGTGTTCAAACATTCTCTATTGCTTTTACTTTCTTATACCAAAGCATAGTGTGCATAGTGTGGAGAATGTATTGTTATGCTGCAGCGAAACGTGCTGATATTTTTTACATTTTGATAAACGAATTACACACTTAGCCCTACGTCCGTAATTCGCTTTATTATAATAAATTCCATTCCTTAATGATATTAGCGCGCAGCAGCGACTGAATTCGACCTAGCAATGTAGTTAATGTCTAAAATCCTGCCACCTTGGGGAGTCGAACCATAGGACCTGTCTGTAAGAGGTACTGTAGTGACATCAGTTGATGCCTACCTGACGGTTAAGACTGAAAACCCTCTAACTGTAACAAGTTAATGAGAGTATTTCACTCACTAGATGAAAGAGTTTTAATGAATTTTGTATTATTAGGCAGCCAATTCAAGCATAATTCTCTACCTTAGGGTAAGACTGATATAACTACACACACGAAATATTTGGAGTCGAACAAATAAGACTCATTTTTCATGCCTTTGACTTTAATAAAATTCATAATTTCGTAGATACAAGTCCTAACTTGAATACTAACATACCTAGTGATATGTTTGTTTGCTCCTATGTTGCAGGAATAAGTTCTGATTCTGTTCTGGTTGTAAATAAAAATTGCAGATACATCAGTCTGGTCCTAGGATAACGAATTGTTCCTGTTATATTTTTTCTATTAATACAATAAATGAAACGACTAAGAACTTAATTCATATTGGTGGATTCTGTTATTTTCATTGTTTAGATTTGAAACATACAATGAAAACAATTATAATTGATTGTTATTATTATTTCGTACCCTTTTTACCAACAACTATAATGCATCAGCAAATATTAATAGGTATAAATTATACACAGGTACATAAAATAAAATGTGTACATATTGTATATTGGTTTCACTTGTTTATACATGGTATTTTAATTTAGATTTTTGCAAAATGGTTACTGAGAACGAACTTGAATTATATTTAAATAATTATTCAACTTTGAAAATTTATTTGTAAGGAGTTTATTCGTATTTTTACGGAGTTCTCTTTCTGTTAATTAAAAAAACTGCCACTTCACTCATAAACACCACGAAACTAATTCCGTATCCTAAAGAGAGCAGCAGGATCAATATAACAGAAAGTCCATTTTTGTTTTTACATTCCTCGTGCTGAAATTCCAAAATGTCAATACCTCGTCGTTCTTGCACAATCATTCTTGTAGCTTGGTCGGACCACTTGGATTTCAACCCAGATTCCCCAATTCGGAAAAGAATTTCCTCAAATCGAGCTGTAAAAGGAGAATCTTCCCTTCCGAGCAAAGTATATATGTCTGGAGAAGCGTCTTCGTTCATTGTGTGAAATTTTGAAAAAGAGTTAGGTAATAATATTCCGTATAAATCCAGTGACGATTTCCTGTCAGCATATGCACCAGTTCCTTTTATTAATACTTCCTTGAGTTTTTCAGCAGTAATGTATGGCGTCAGATGCAATTTATTCAGCAGATTTTTAGCAGATGGCTCGGAATAAAACATATCAATTACCAAAGGACTTCTCACGTACACGTCAATATTTGCTTTATCTAAATCTGCAAATGTTTGAATTTCTGGATAACGTGGCGGATGAGTCAAAAGTTCGTACATACTAGCTTGAAACGCGCATATCAGAACAATACTTGAACAAAACATGCAGATGCTAAGAAGGAAACGCCTAGGAAAATTTACCACGAGAGAAATTCCTCTCCATGGCATAGAAATATAAACCTTGAATATTTCCACAAAACTTTCAAACCAACAGTAATTTTTTAACGTATTTTGACTCAGTATTGTCCAGCAAAATGAGGACACTAAGTAGGTGCCGAGTAAGCAGAACCATACTTGAGGTGCAAAACTCAGGTATATTACTCTCCAATACTCCTTTTCTTTTGCTTTAGGAACCCAAATGTTGAATGAATCCACCAGAACATTTGCACTACTACGTGACAAACCTATGCCCATATCCCAACCCCACTGACAAAAATTTATTGAAAAGTCGTTTAATTCAAAAAACAAGTTCATATAAACGTTACCACAAAGATCTTGCAGTCTCACTAGTTTCCATAAAGTATTTTTTTCGTACATCTGAAAATTCATAACTTGCGCAAGAGCAAATACAATTTCGTAATGGGTTCCATAAATAATCTTATCACGGTAATTCCTGACCATAATTCTCGGGTAATCAGTAAATGCTGATATACGTACTGGGTACCCGTGTAGGTTAGTCAACCTGTTTTGAAAGTTTTGAAACAGAGTACGCAATTTGACGCGTCTTAGACGTTGAATTGCCCCAAAATAACCTTTAGGACGTAACGCAAATGGATTATACGTAAGGATTAAGTCTCGACAGTTACGCCTTTTTGCGATGATAACAACGTATTGGGCACCTCTATGAAACCATAAAGTAGTAAACACATTTAGAAATGAATAATCTACATCTCTCCAACACTTACTACCATAAAACTTATCATTTATAACCAAAAGAACCTTCGACATTGGATTTAGTTTAGGATATGGCCGCAATCTATACAACAGTATCTTACGAAGGGTTTCGTCCATGTTTGTCACATCTTTCGGCTGTAGAATGGTGGATTTCCAGAAATGACGTTGGAGCACTTCTGTCGATTCCGAGATGTAAACATGAGCTTGCCGCATTGGCATGGGATTGCGTCTCAGTCCATGATGCCGAAGATTTTCGAAGGGCACAGAAATTCGTGGGTAATACACGCGAGGTTTGAGGACGTTGATGACTGGTGGGGATCGAGGGCTGCGGTGCACAACGCAGAATATGCGGTGAAGGATGGTCGCTGTGTCTGCGGCAGCTTCACCAAGAGTCGTCACTGACACCTGTGGTGCACACAAAAATCTACTAAATACGAATACGCTTAATATTAGTTAAGTATGATAGGAGTAGCAATAGAGTTAGCAATATAGTAGAGTAGCAATAGAGTAGCAATATTTAGTTAGTTAATGGCTTATTTTACGTGGCGACACTCAGGCGCTCTTCCGTCTGACCGTGTAAATTTCACTACGCTTTTTCACCAACTAGCGGAGAAAGAAGGTATTACTCGGGCGACGAAACAGGCGATTTTGAATGCAGTTCAGATGCCTCTTTTTTGTTTGAGATTCTTTTACATGCAGTAAATCTACAACATGGGACAACCGGCTTTACTTCCCCTCCGAAAGCAGGTGTACGAGGGATGTTTTCGCCCTTAAAAATACAAAACTTCGATTAGGTTAGAACTCGCAAACATGGGTAAAACAGCCCGACACGCTAACCCTACTACACCACCAAATCCAACTCTACCTCCGAACCCCCGTTATAGCCGTTAGTCGTAAATTATTTTTTTAATACACAAGCCAGTTCATGTACTGTTAATGTCGTAAAGGGAAAGAGAGATAAACGAGATTTTACGTAGCTATATCGGATAAAATGTTTCTCTCGGAAGAGTGATATATCAACAGAGATTTATGAAGAGAACAAAGGCTTAAATAAAAATCGAAAATTAGAATTGTATAATAAAGTAGTACATGTTTAATAAATGCATGTATAAAATTAATTTAAGAAGTGAGAAAATTACGTGAGAAGTGAGAAAACCTTAATATATTAAAAGACATTTCTTAAAATGCATTACATTGAAAACGGTTCTTTCATCATTTGAAGGGCGATTACTTTTAGTTCGTCCTAGTCCGTTTAGTCCTTGCCAATAGACGTTGTTTTGCTCCATATTAAAAAAGAGATTGAATATATGGATAATATCAACCAGCAAAACACAAAAATCTTCAAGAAGAGTTTGCCAAAAAACTTTATCATACAGAATAAATATGAATATTTAATAAATGACAACAAATAAATTATCAGTTACAAGAAGATAAAGATGGATGAAATAGAATTTCATATTAATTCCTGGGTTATATTCACATGCCGATTTTTGGTCTTTTCAATCCATCCATTGGCATAATTCGAGTTCTTGTCAATTAACTATTTTCAAGTGATATTTTAAAGAGAAAAATACACTTTGTGCTACACAAATCGCAGCCTGAACATTTACCTGAGGTTGTTCGTGCAGAAGCCATTTCATCACTCGTCGAAGTGGAATATCCAAGTGATTTTCACAAGAAGGAAATTCTTCGGTATTTCTCCCTATTTGAAGGAGGGACGATCTAAGAGCTAAGACGCCTGAAATCAGCACAATGTGCGCTACTACCAGACTCCAACTCATGGTTTTTCACTAGTGGCGTGAAAGCACGGCTAACGTATGTGTCAGAGATTTACAAATTGTTAATCAAAGACACTTAGTATCAACTGGGTTTATGTAGGCGGAAGAATAATATGCTCTCATTTGTAAACAAAACTAGGCAACAAAAAGTAAAAGAATGTTACTTTTATCTTGGTTACAATTCTTCCACATACCCTACCAGGCGTTTGTATCACATTTGTATATATTGAATATGCAGACGATGAATGCAATGTGTTTAAAAAAAGCTAAACTCTGAAATAGATATTCTAATGAATACAAAGGTTATTAGAGACAATTCGTAGTTCCAAAACAAAGGAACCGTTCACATACACTAGAAGTGATGTTTTGAAAAACGTCGTCCACCAATGTTTAGTAGAAGCGATTGGCCGAAAAGAAATGAGATCTGATAGAGTTAAATCGAACAGGTCGATTTCAGATAATCACCGATGTCTGCTTTCTCAAAATGTTTCATTGGACATCGTATTTTGCTTTGACAACTGAAGCAGTCTAATTTTGAAATGGTACTCTTTATGTATACAAATTGTGTGAAAGATTTGTACTGGTTTATTTGTTTTTACTAATATTTAAATTTAATATTAAAATATATAAAATATTTAAATATTAGTAAATATGTTTATTTACTAATATTTAAATTGCTCTAAAATTGTGTTTTGAAAGGCCATTCAAAAACCAGAAAAATGAAAATGTTTGCTGATTTAAAACTTTGATTTTGATGCTATCTTCTTTGACATGCGAATATTTACTAATAACATATATTTGAAAAATTCCGATACCTTTATCAATATATTTGTATATTTTATATGGGTTCCTATATACAATTGAGGGCTGCAAGGCTTCTCACTCTTGAGAAGATCTCGCGAACATCAACGGCAGCGAGAACGGGATTGTGTAGAAGTTGAATGACGAAAAACGTTTCAGGGACATCTTCACAACACGACGGGAACGCAAAGGTTGACGGGATCGGAAACGGGAAAGAAGGTCAAACTTTAGCTTGAATTTTTAGACATCACTATAGCTTTCGATAAAATTTGGCACGATGGCCTTCTCTATAAAATCAAACGCTCCCTAACATATCCTTACCTCAATATCTTCAGATTTAATCTCTCCTACCGAACGTTCCAAATTAAATGTCAAAACGAATTATCCAACTTCTTTTGTTTCCAAGCCGGAGTACCGAAAGGTCTTACACCAGCTTTACGCGTCAGATATACCGGTAAGTGTACAATAGCTACCTTTACAAATGCTACTGACATATTAACCCGCCGAGGCAAATTACAATGGTGCGCTTTCCTTACAAATATAAACCTATTGCAATGTGACGATGAGAAAGCCCACCCTAAGGTTATGAAAAACAATGTACACGGGGAAGAGATGAATGAATGAATGAATGCCCTATTTTACGTGGTGAGACTCAGGCCATGAGGCCTGCTCTTCCGTTTGACCACGCAAATTTCGTTACGCTCCTTCACCTACTAGGGGAGAAAGAAGGTATTACTTGGACGACGAAACAGGCAATTTGAATTTAGCTCAGATGCTTCATTTAAGCTTGAAGATCTTTTACATGCAGTAAATCTACTAACATGGGACAGCCGGCTTTACTTCCCCTCCAAAGGAAGGCGTGTGAAGAATTTCTTCGCCCTTAAAAATCCACGACTTTGATCGGGTTTGAACCCGCAAAGCCGTGGATTTTTAAGTGCGAAAAAATCCTTGTGGGTCGTCTTCATGCTAACTACACATATCTCTTATCCCATGGCCAAATGGCTGGGTCACCGCTGGGATTTAAGGCCTTGTCGTTAAGGCCGTAGAACTGCCATATTAGCCACTGATGACCTAATCGAAGCGTCAAGAAACAAGAGCATCTAGTAAAGATCAAAGAATAGGCAGACCAGTGGAAAATAAAAATTAACGAAAACAAGTCAGCTCATATAGCTTTCACTTTGAGAAGACAAAAATGCCCCATTGTAAATATTAATAATAATGTAATGTTGCAACATGAAAGTGTGAAGTATTAGTAATACATCCGGAGGAAAAGGTTACTTACTCCAGATGTATACGTCTTTATCTAGTATTTTGGATCCCATCATACTAGACAGGAAACTTCAAGTGAAAAAGGCTATATTGGCTACTAGGACACCATTCGAAGCTATCCTTAAATAATAAATTATTGATATCTACTAAACATTATTAATCCCTATACCTACGTCATCCAAATGTGGGTCATGAAATGCACGTCAAATCTCTCAATTTTACAGATATTTCAATCAAAAACGCTTTGGATGATTGCTGCAGCACCATGGTATATTTCAGACACATCGATATACAGAGACTTAAAAGTACCGACTGTCCTTCAAAAAATCGAAACAAGCAGCTTAAGCTATATTTAACAACTGGAAAGCCGCCCAAATCCTCTAGCCATCAACCTACTAGATAATAATGAATCAATCTACCGAATATCTAAAATTACACCCTTACAACTCTGTTATAGAGTTTCAAATTAGTCAGAATGTATATAGTCACATATATTCCTCAAGTTTGATTCCTAACCAAAAGTACTATATTGACTCTTTTTGTTCTAGGCGCAAGATAACGGTGAAATGTACCACTAGGATACTTTCACCCACAAATTGTCATTGTCAAGTGTCAATGCTAACGTATGTATTAATTATTTAAATGTAAAATAGATTGTCAATTTACTTCGTTCATAAAAAAAAGAACATTTATCTTGTCCCGGGAACGAGAACTCTCTCAACCAATGAAAGTGCAACAAATGGCGACGACGTTTTCCAGCTGATCGAGCGCGCGACACTGGTCTAGAGATGGGCTTAACAGCTTTTCTTCAATAACTGTTATCACAAAAGCAGCTGACTCGTAATAGCTGTTATTAATAACAGTTGAAAAATAACAGGTCCATGACCAGCAACCTAACATGGCCGACTGCTAAGAGTTAAAGCAGTTCTAGCGACTCCTAAGAGTTAACCACGCAAAACGAATAACGTTGGTAGCACCGTAAAGCCTGTGCAGCTACCTCACGGCGCTTCCTTGCACTACTTTCCCTAACATGTTTGGACAGAGAAGCAGCTGATATGAACGAGACTGGATGAACTGCCAAGGATGAATAGTAATTCATATAATGTGTAGCGAATGTGTATAGAATATTACTAATGAAAGTGATTCGGGTTCAGATTGTAAATATTCTTTCAAATATGCAACTTGTGCATAGTAAAGTGACGAGTGCCAAAAATAATGAGGAGAAACAGTGTTTTTGCTTACCTACAGCTAAAGTGTTAATGACTGTCGAATATCAAGTATTATAAAGTGAGTTCAGATGTTGTGATCAAAAGTGAGTTCACTCAGATGTTGTGATCAAAATAATCCACAAAATTGAAGATACTCTTTCAATTAGGCTTTTTTCAATGCCACGTCCGCGTCCCACAGGGCCGTTTATTATAAAACGCTTCAAATATAAATTTGTGTTGAATGACGAGAGAAAAACGTATCATCACACATACTAAGTCGCCTTGTTTGTAGTATTTGACACTACTCACTGGCACTCGCAATTGGATAACATGGATGGCTACAGATAGAAACTATAGAGTGAATTGGCATGCCTGAACTGCCTGTCTTCTCGCGTAACCGCCCTCAACTTCCGCCCGATTGTTAAAGACCCAGAGCTTGTCCGGAAGAGATTCCTCTTCATCGGCGTCAAGGCTAAGTTGGGGAAAGATTGTACACTTCGCTTTATCCAACAATGAAAAATGAAATGAAATATACCGCGATTATTTTGTTTAACTTAGAAATGGAAACAATAATTCTGGCCATCTTCTTGGAAGAAAATTAAGGCATCATGGAGCGACCAAATTGTAACTGGATACAGGGGTTTAATGAAAGCCACCTATATAGACTTATTTAATTCTCGACTTTTGCATTAAGATCGCAGAACCAAAACACGCAAAAACGTTTTAGGAAATTTCTAAAATCTTCTGACCGCATTCGATTGTTGATTGATTGATTTTTTCGTGTTTCCGGGCGCGTCAACTACTGTGATCATTAGTCCCGTTAGTGTAGTGCATGTTTTTTCGGGTGATGGCGGTGATCTTCCCCGCTGGATGGCGAGATCCGGCGCCGACCTACCGTCGGCTAGTGGGGTTTCCCCCTAACCAGGACTCTCCCACCAGCGGGGCAGCGCCCCAGCCGGGACAAGCTCTAAGCTCCCGACCGGTCTCCCGGAATATGTGGTAGTGTAGTGCATGTTAGTGTAAGTGTGTGTGTAAGGGGAGAGGATAGGACAAGGAAGAGGAAGGACAGATCGCGCGCGGTCCGTGGCCCGTTTGGTAGGGTACTGCTCCGGCATTCGCCAGGTGTTGATCGGAGAAACCACGGAAAACTACCGATCAGAGCAGCCGGCCGCAAGAATTCTCCTCCAGACAGCGACTGAATTGGACCTAGCTGAAAAGCTAGTGTCTGAAAATCCTGCCGCCGTGGGGAGTGGGAACCTAGGACCTCCCGGTCAGAGGCGCTGCAGTGGCATCAGTTGATGCACTGAGCTACCGCTCCCGGTCCGGGTTCGAAAACAAATTATCATTTCAAAACAAATTATCATCGAATGACACCTCATGTGTCTCGAATAGTTCACGGAAAGTGGTGTAACCGTGCGTGATGGAACCGCACACACATACGCACACTGGCAGTTACTCAAAATACTGTATATGGATATGCACTGTATAGTTGGCAGAAACAGGAATTTTCTAATGCATTTAATCATAATATTCACAACGTTAGATATACGAAACGTTTGTTTATATTAAAATTGTGTGTTATCTTTTTAGTGTAAATGGCTTTAATCTTCTTACGCAACCACTTCTGTGTATCTTGAGTGTCTTCATTCGTGGCGATTTGTAGCACTAGGTCACATTATCGCACGGTTGGTTACCAAATCTTGACATGACGTTTTGTCGTTCTATCACTTAGCCCAAGTATCTTTGTGTGTGTATGCATGAGAGAGAGAGAGAGAGAGAGAGAGAGATAAAGAGAAAGAGAAAGGCAAAGACAAAGAGAAAGAGAAAGAGAGTGAGCAAGAGAAAGATGGAAGGATTATACAGTGTTGTAAGGAAGAGTAACAGAGAGTAAAAAATAAAAACGACTTACAGAGAGAAAGCACATAAAACATACCTAAACAGTTAGAACAAATGAATGAAAAAGCAAAATAATGAGAGAGACGAGAAAGGCAAACAATAAGAGAAAATGTAAGAACAGAGTTTGAATGGAGCTCACCATCTCTCATTGTAAAACATTTATTTTCGTATGATCAACATTTTGCAAATTCAGACTAACTTTATTTGTTACTGATACTGATTTATTTATTGCATACTATTGCCTTAGATACAGAGTTAGTTTGTATTAGTTAACTGTTTTGAGAGGAACATAGCATAGAGTAAAGAATAACCTCTTTAGTCTATGACCATGGTTACGAGGAAGATACGAAAACAGTTGAATGATAATTGTTCTCTCATGGGGGAAATTATGGGAGAGAAATATGAAAAGACAAACCCAGCGAAGTTAACTTCTAGTTAATTAGTAAATACGTAAATTTTAATCAATATTATCATAAGAAAATCATGGGCACTAACTGGTTTCAATCATCTCCGATAAGAATGATTATCGACGAGTCCAAAAAGCAAAACTTTCGTTGGCACAAAATATCTTCCTATCTCATCTTTCATGCAACAAAAGGCAATTTAATATTATTGAATTTAAAGAATATACATAGCACATTACATCTGCTACAGTACTTTCATCTCTTTCTCTCAGCCCAAATAATTAAAGAAACGCAGGCTTCAATTTAGTGACTATTTAATAACATGAAAGAGATGTGAGCCATTGACCAAATTTTGCATTTCCATTAAAAAAGGATATTTACCTCTAAATTATAAGGAAGTTAACTTTCATGATTGAAAAAATTCCACTTGTTCTCATTTCAAACGATGTTTTCGGGGCTCTACTGTTGAGCAACGACTAGAAGCTATTGAGGAAAAAGTATCTTTGTCACACTTAACCTTATTTCGATGAACCACTTTCGAAAGATTTGCCTTCAGAAGGTCAAGAAGACGAATGTAATGAGTGATATTTAAAATAATAATCACATTGCGTCATGAATGCAAAAGTAGTTTTTGCATTATAATAATAAAAATGGAATTCAAATGTAGATAGAAAATAATAGTAGATTTCGTACAATGACCTTGTGCTTATATTATTTCTTAGATAGTATAAAAAAGAAGTATAGGATAGGACAATATAGTACAGGATTCCTGCTCCAAAGTTTTATTTATTGAGTATTTAATTATTTTAACGCCAAAATCAGTTAAAACTTTTTAGACGTATGGCGGAGAGGACAATCTGTGCTCTACTTTTACTTTCTCGCTACGGAATAGAGATAAAGTTATGTAATGCTGCGCGAAAAAACAGCAAATTTTCGGCAGAAAAACTACTGGGATCCGGCAACAAAAAAACAAATAAATCCAGATGAAACAAATTCTCTAACACGTGATGTAGCCAGATTCCCTAAAACGTGGCGTGGGTCCGTGATACCGAAAATTGATTGACAGCAAAACGTCTGTTCGTGTGTCCGTCCGTCTATCCGTCTGTGAACAATGCTAGCAGCTAAACCGTTCAGTCGATTTTCTCCAAAATAGATATTCCTCTGCCGATCTGGCTGGTGTCGGAGACTCTTGAATTTTATTTTGGACATATATAGATAGAAATTAATTTGAAATTTATTATTATTTATTAAAACAATTGGGTAGATGATGCCCGGTGGCAGAATGCAGAAATACAAAGTACACCTACAATTTACAAATACAATTACAAATAACATAATAATGTATAAAATACAAATTGTCTGTGTCGTTTCCTAGATATGCTGATGGCATTTACATTCCTTTACTACAAATGAAAATACATATAAACTAACATGTAGGTAAATAAACTTACATAGTACGCAAATATACATACATGGATACATACATACATACATACATACATACATACATACATACATACATACATACATACATACACGCGAAGATACATAGACCAAGGAACACTCGCATGCACACCGACCTGCAACTATTCATTCACATTCAGACAAACATGGGAAAACATTTTTACCTAACACCACAGTGTAATAATATATAAAATTTATAACATTTATTCCATTTTTAATACGTAAAACACTCGATACTGTAAGCAAATAAATGAATAAACACCTCTTGTCCGTAGAGCCAGTAGTAAGATGTTTTCGATTAGCGAAACAAACAGAAAGAAATGAAGAAATGATTTGAAATCCATATTGCAATTTGGGGGGGCATACTTTACATGAAGCCCCTGGGACATTCTCAAAATTTTCAAACAAGGAACCCCAACGTTTTTGATTAAACTTTGTTATTGGATATTTAGAAGGACGCTCAAGAGAATGGTACAGGTTTCATGTTCGTTGAAAACCCTAATTTTTCGAAAATTGAAATAATTCAAACTTTTTTCAGGATCTTCCTAAAACTACAATTAGGAAGATAAACATTTTTTCTTAATGAAATGTGTTCATGAAAAACAGATCTAAAAATAATGTAATCTTCAATTTTTCAAAAACATGAGTGTTTCTTGCGAAAATATGGGTCAAACATGGGGAATTTTTTATTTTCTTTAAACCATTTTTCTTAAAAACGGCACAAACTTTTTTGATTAAATTCAGACCTTAGATTTCGTTAAGGATGCTTACGAGAATAACTCAGGTCCCATGTTCGATGAAATATTGACTTTTCTAAAATTTAAAAAAAAATTAAAATTTTCGACGCCTTCCTACAATATATTAAATTTTTGGAAAATATGAGTATTTTTTGAAATCAACAATTTTCAATCTGTTTATCAATGTATGCTTTCCTTTCCTTAAAACCCACTAGTGAAGTTCGATATCATTATTTGTATCTTATAAAATTTCAGAGAATTTATAGTTGTTTCTTCCCTGCTTTTCGGATTTATTTATTTATTTATTTATTTATTTTACGTCAAAAAACAGTTAAAAACTGCGTATGACGTGCTATGGGGAAAAGTGAATTGTGTGCACATTTTCAAAATTCTGTGATCCCTACACTAAGTCATATACTACTTAAATTTTGAATTTTTGAAAGGGAGAAAAAAATCTCCCATGTAATAAAATCTATTTTGAAGGATAAACAAGCAATAAATTTTGAATTTTGAAAGGGAGAAAAAAAACAAAAAACTCCCATGTAAAAAAATATATTTTCAAGGGTAAATAAGCAATAAATTTTGGCTCTTATTACTTCCTGCCGCGACAACATGGAAACGATAATTTGAATAATTGTATATCCCACTGAATTCTAGAAGACGTGCACAGAAAATGAAGTTACATTTATGTCCAGAAGCAAAACAATTCATCACACATTCGGAGATATTGTTGAAACTGGTTCCTCCAATCAAATGTATAAGAATTTCCAGAAACTACTATTATTTTGTATCAGTGATTACATTCCTAAATTATCCATTGCCTACTGAACTTAAATATATTCCATTTTTTAAATTTAATACTGCTCCTTGTAAAATGGTAATAATTAATCGTTAAATTTTTTTCAGTAATTGATTCACTGTGAATCTAATGGTCATTGCTCATTGCTACAGTCATGATGTTATTCATCATGACCTCTTGTTCATGTTTTCTTACTTTTCCTGTAAATACTTTTCAAGCTTTTTATATTTCATTTCTAGAACATTTTGGATGCACTGGACTTTATTCATATTTTTCATCAGTTTTTTTTATGTCCAAAAGTTTTAGTAAAGGCAAAATGCAGAATGTTCAGTTGAACAGTAAGTTTTGCATTCGCCATTTCATCACATCGCTGAGAAAGCAAATGTATACTTCCAATCTCTTTATCGACGGCATCAAACAGCGCCTTGCAATATGGGACTTGACATGTGAGATCTATGAATAAGAAATCTAGGCTCTGAGGAGTGCTTGTATAATACTAATTTTGTTTAGGGGAAACAAGTAAACGAAATAAGTCAATTGTATTAAACTATTTATTGGCTAATATTATGCATGTTAATAAAACCACATCGTTTTTATCAATTCATTTTTCATTTGGTAAATAATAATAAATAATTTTCATTAGATAAATAATAATTTTAGCTTCTATTGAAATAAATGTACTGCATAAAATCACACAAAATTATTTTTTCAAAAAATACGTAGACCGCATACAGTTGAAGGAAAAGTAATAAAATACATGTGTGTAAAACTTCAAAATTGTATTAGTTTAACAAAACAGTCATCAGAAAACTAAAATTACTTAGTATAGTAAATATACAATGCAATAGCTCTTTACATACCAAATTAATTACAAAAGTCACTGTTGCAAAATTCAACACGTGAATAGCTATTTTTTAGAATGGATTGCCTCTTTCTTGAAATGCAGCTGTCACATGACGTTCCGTGTCGTAAGCAGAGAAACGGTATAAGAATTTATTTCGGGAACACTTAGTATTAGAATAGGGGAACTTAATAGTTTTGTGATTTATTTCAATAAGACAGTCATAAATAAGTTACTCCCTTTCGTGACAAGTTTTATCAATTCAGAGTCAATGCAAATAAATAAAAGAGATAAAATTTTAAAAACATCGTGTACAAAACATCGAAGGTTCCTTAAGACAACTAGTGTATTTTCGAAAGCACATACAAAATTACGGGCCTCAATTGAATCGTTTATTTCAGAAACCCGTCAAACGCCAAATTTCTCACTACGAGCACTGAGAAAAAGTGTTCTAGTTTTTCTGATTTTAAAATATTTTTTAATATTAAAGCAGTTAATAAATCAATATTTTTCAGGTAAATATACACTAAACAATGTGTCTATCCTCATGGAAAAATACTCCACCGCTAAAGTGCTTTTTAGATTTTGGCGTTTGACGGGTTTTTTAAATAAACGATTCAATTGATGTCACTGCAGGACCTCTAATTGGGAGGGGTTAGGGTTTGAATCCCGATGGAAGGAGCATTTTCGACACTAGCTAGTCAGCTAGGTGGAATTCGGTCGCTGTCTGGACAAGAATTCTAGAGGCCGGCTGCTCTCATCGGTGGTTTTCCGTGGTTTCTCCGATCAATACCAGGCGAAAACCGGAGGAGTTCCTCGGGCTACGGACCGTGCGCGATCTTTTCTTCCTCTTACTTGTCCTATACTTACTCATTTCTTACACACACGCTCACATGCCCTACACTACCAAACATATCGGGAGCCTAAAGCTTTCTGATAGCGGAAAACCACACAAGCCGACGGGTTGGTTGGCGCTGGATCTCACCATTCAGCGGGGGAAGATCACCGCCACTTCCTGTGATACAAAAATGCATTACACTCTCGGTACCAATGAGTGGACGTTGACGCGTTCGGAATCACTATCCAATCAATGAATCTATCAATCAGCTCGTCCAAATATCAGAACGCCTTGTTTTTACTTCCATTTTACGGCGCAGTTTGTTCACTCTGCTTACACTTGTCTGAGGTAGTCTAGGGTACGCTTGTCTGAGGTTTGGTTTACTTTTTCGTGTTTCCGGGCGCGTCAACTGCTTCGGTCATTAGTCCGTAAGTGTGGTGCATGTTTGTTCTCGGGAGATTGCAGTGATCTTCTCCCGCTGGATGGCGAGATCCGGCGTCGACCTACCGTCGGCTAGTGGGGTTTCACCCTAACCAGGACTCTCCCACCAGCAGGGTGGGAGCCGGGACACGCTCAAAGCTCCCGACCGGTCTCCCGGAATATGTGATAGTGTAGTACATGTTAGTGTAAGTGTGTGTGTAAGGGGAGAGGAGAGGACAAGGAAGAGGAAGAAAAGATCGCGCGCGATCCGTGGCCCGTTTGGTAGGGTACTGCTCCGACATTCGCCTGGTGCTGAAACGGAGAAACCACGGAAAACTACCGATCAGAGCAGCCGGCCGCTAGAATTCTCCCCCAGACAGCGACTGAATTCGACCTAGCTGAAAAGCTAGTGTCGAAAATCCTGCCGCCGTCAGGACTCGAACCTAGGACCTCCCGGTCAGAGGCGCTTCAGGCTTGTCTGAGATAGTCTAGGTACGCTTGTGTGAGGTTTTCCTTCCGCTTGTCTGAAGCTTCGTCCTTCGGACATTACAATTTACCCAACAACTTCGAGACCTTGTGCAACACCTGATATCCAACGTCGTGTTAAGCGAAAATACTTTGAGGACGGAATCGACCGGCTTTGCTTGCGTAAATTCTTAGTAGTAACCTAACTTAACCTAATATGAATTCCATTGCTATAATAAGCATTTTAAAGACTACTATCTTTTCTCGAGATGTTCCTTCTAATACTCGTTGCCTTTGCTTTCCCAAATGCTTTCACGGAACCGCTAGCTCGTCTAACACCAAATCCGAATCGGAAAGACACCTCTGAAGTTGCGTACGCACGAATCCGTCCTTTGCAACAACTCTGGCGACAAATCTGAGATATCAATTCCAAAATAAAAACCACTAAGCTAAGAAAGTGACCGCAAAATAGCCACAGAAATGCGATACTTAGGTCTGTTGGTGTCAAAGGTAATCTTTGATCTTCAATGGGAATACTGGTATTATAATCTCTTCTTGTCAGTCTATAAAGAACATCATCACCAATTACGTGCCACCAGCTCCATAAACCGGCTTCGTTAATACGTCTCAGTATACGATTTATATGTTCCATATACGGTGATTCTTCCGGCCCGTGTATGGTATCCAGTCTAGGGAAAAACTGGTCTTGCAATACAAAAAATTCGGAATAGAATATTGGTGCCATTTTCAAACCGACAAAAAACTTCCTTGTATCTAGAATTAAACCATGGTCACGCTTTTTAACAATGTATTCCAAAACTTTGGAGCCCTTAAAGTTGATTGTACTGTCTAGGCGACCTTTCAAACCTCGATTACCTAAATTCTCGTACAAAATAGTTTCATACGTTTCATTATAAATAAAAACACGCAAATCCGATTGCAGTAGCTCGGAGAGAGTTTTGATTTGGTTGTTAAACGGAGGATTATATAACAAATCGATCAAGCTTCCTTGGAAAGCAGATACAAGGACGATACTTGAACATAATAAGCAAACACAAATTAAAACTCGTTCTGATATTTGAGGAATACTCCTCATGCCCCGCCATGTAGCAGAAACAAACACATGGAGCATATTCGCAAAGGATTTGCCAACAGGGAATGTTTGAGTTGATACAAATTGAATGAAGCACCAACACAGTGTACTAATAATATACGAGATGAAAGTGTACATCCACACCTCGACAGAGAATATCATGTAGAAAGTTTTCCAAGATTCCATTCTCGTCGATTTTGGAACCAAAATGGACACTGAGTTTTTCAAAGAAATCGCGTCAGCTCGAGAAAGGCCTATCCCAATGTTATGACCCCAACCGCATGTGTTGATCGAAAAATCAGCTCTCTCGAGAAGAAGATTCATAAAAGTATTAGCAACAGTGCTCTTTCGGCGAAATTGTGTTTGAGTATATGTACAAACAGCATTCAATTTTTCGCGTATAGTTTTCTGCATGTACAAGTGACTACCGTATACGACTTTGTTCCCTAACACGTAGGAAGTCGTTTCAGGAAATTGGAAGTACCTGGATACTCGAAGAGGATACTTCTTCATATCATAGAGACGAATTTTGAACAATTCTGACAAATACGCGGATGTAGAATTTCTTACTCTTTGCACAACACCACGTTTGCCGTACACGTCTACGAAAGGATCGTAAACTAATATATTACGTTCACAGTTAGGCCTTTTCTGGAATACAATCACATTTTGAATTCCTCGTTTATACCACAAGACACGAAACATGGAAAAGTATATTTTCATGTCCAGTTGACAAGAATTCATTTGAAATTGATCGTTAACATACAGAAGTATTTTGGAGGATGGATTTACCAAAGGGTAAGGAGTGACCCGTTTTTCAAGAGCAAAAGAAATTCGAAATTGTAGATATTGCTCATATTGGGGGTTTGTAGGCTGCTGTGGGTAAAGAATTGTAGATTTCCAAAACAAGGGAATGAACGTAAGTGGATTTTCTGCGATGTACACGTGAGCTTGCTTTCGAGGTATTGCGTTAATCTTCCAAGGACGAGGCCGAAGATCTTCGAAGTTTACTGTTGGAGGAGGCATGCGAATTTGATCCTGACTGGAGATGACAGACGGAGTTGGCAGCCGGCGGTGGGTGATGTAGAGAACCTTGTTTACGATGCCTTTTGTTTCGGCCTTGTGTCCAAGACTGCGTACAGATACCTGTGTTCACAACAATGAAAAGGGTACGTGAACTGATTCATCAATTAACATACAATGTAGGCTTTCACGGCCCGTTTCTACATTATTAGACATTTCCGGGTTTTGTAGGCCGTGGTCTAACGGAGACTTGTCCATATGTTTCGCCTGCAACTGTGGCAGGCATTTTCAAGCGTCAGTGAACGCGGTGCTGCCAGGCAGAACACTTCGCCCCCGCCAGCAACGCCACTAAGGATGCTTGCCACAGTCGCTGGCGAAACGTATGGACCAGTCTCCGTTAGACCACGGCCTACAAACCCGGAAATGTGTAATAATGATTCATGAATATTTATAAAATTTGGATTTTAAGGAATCACAGTCAGAAGAGGGTCCAGAAACTTAACACTGGTCTAATAGTAGATTATTTGATTAAGAAAGCTTCCGTTTGTAATATATTACGTGTTCTTCTATATCATATCCAAAACAGAATGCAGCACTCAAGCATTATTTAGTTTAAACTTTTATTATTAAGATTCTGAAAATTTTTATTACGGGTACAGATCCTCTGATAGTACTCCAATATTTTAAATTATGTTTTCGAATATTAAATTGTTGAATAGATAAAATAACAATTTTTACCTTGCTATATTTTCTAATTCAGATGGTAAGATAATGTTAAAGAAAGCTTTTAATCTTTGAAATACATACAAACAGACCAACCAAATGACTAGAAGAGGCCATATGATTAAAAGAAGGATAGTTGGAAACGAAAAGATGTGGTTTACGCTCTGAAACACTTTTTTGAACCTCGCAGCATTTAGCGCTTTCTAATCTAAGTTAATGCCAAGCTACTTTGCAGAAATATATGTTTACGGATAAAAGATGAAGTTCGTTAAAGTTTCAGGAGAAATAAAAAAATATCACCATTTTTAAACGAAAAATGTAAGATAATTGAAAATTCATCAGGCCAATATTTTTCTTCTTTTCAACTAATATATTATTACTATTCTCAATTATTTGGAAATTATGTATGTTTTTCAAAAACATAATTTCCATACGCTTTCGAAGACCAATTTCAAAATATAATTTTCTAGTAATTTGTTTAAAAAAACGCAGACAAATTATATACTAATCAAAATGGTGTGACATTATTATGACGTATTTCCTTTTTGTTAGAAAATATGTACTTGTCTGAC
This sequence comes from Teleogryllus occipitalis, assembly GCA_011170035.1. Lineage (NCBI taxonomy): Eukaryota > Metazoa > Arthropoda > Insecta > Orthoptera > Gryllidae > Teleogryllus > Teleogryllus occipitalis. The sequence continues at coordinate 58,810 of BLKR01004188.1, read as the reverse complement.
AAAATTTTAACATTTCAGAGAGCCACGAATGAATGCTTAGAAAGATAACAAATCAATAACTTAAATGAGTGTAAGTGCAAAAAAGCCTTATTCACCTGAAAGTGTCCATCCAACAACCATTCCACTATTCCAGTGAGAGATTCTTCCATTTCATTGTGACCAAGAAGTGAATTTCTTTCATAAATATTTGGAGTTATTCTTGCCAAGACTGGCATTAATAGCAACAAAATAATTAAAAAAATCATTGTATTTTTTACTTCGCCTATTCTGAATGGCTTATAAGTGGCCAACCAAGTCATTCAGTGACACACATCAAGAGATAGAAAGAGTATACCGTTTTCATTCACTAGTGAAAGAGGAGATCATTGCCCTCAAAGATGGCGAGAGAAAACAAGATAAGCGTAAAATGTTCAACATTTACAAACGTTAATAGAGATATCTGATGAAAAGTAACAGACGATTAATGGATGGAATTGATGTATTGGATGCTGATCTTTCAAGGAGTAAACAACTTTGGCCAACATATTATCTGCTTGGAAAGTCAATCATCTTTGAGTTGCCGGATCGTTCTATTTTGATCTGGATGAAGATTTGAGGAGGAGGAAATGGAAATGACAATTTTATTGCACGTCAGTCATATTCAATTGTAATTATGTAAAAGTAAATATTTAAGTGGTTAGACGGAAAAGCACGCTTATGCCCTGAGCCTCACTAGTAATAAAGACATTATTATTATTATTATTATTATTATTATTATTATTATTATTATTATTATTATATTCCCTTGACCACCTCGGTCCAACAGCCTATTGGTACTGTTCTATATCAATATACGAATAACATTTTTTTTTTAAATTTGTCATTTTACTAGAAATTTCAAGACACATTTTCATTGGTGAGTTTATTTAAGCTTTCTATCACTTGATTACCACATCTAAAGGTATGTTTGTCTAAAGATGACTTGTTTGAACTTTTGTAATTTTTTGGCTTTTTTATAAGTACGAAAACTGAACTCTTGAACGAAATATCGGGCGAAGGAAAGAGGTGTAGAAAAGTTACGAAATTGCTATATAACTCTCAGTGAGAGGAAACTTTAGTGATTTAGTTCTTCCAAAATTTGTATTTTCCAAAAAAACAAGCTAAACAAGTTTATAAAAATATCGTCAAATTGAAATGTTTAATTATTAAAAATATCTGTGCTATATTACGTTGTAGTGAGTTACGAAAGAAATCCTGCACTCCACGTTAACTTAAAACCATAATGTATCACGTACAATTATTACAATCCCTGAACTTTTATCCGTACGGGACACGTGTCAGATGATTCAGATATTGCGTTTTTATACACTCATTAATCTTTGCATTTCAAAACTCTCTTCTAACTAAAAAGACTCATTACTAGACATCAGATGTTTAGGGAAATGTCTATTTTATTCTAGCGAACTTATTTAAAGACTGATAATATATGTGCACGAATTATGACAAATGACAAAGTTTTATAATCAATTTTTTTGCTTTTTATAACTCTCAGCAAAAATGCCATTTTCTGCATAAATATCTTTTTAGGACTTTTTGCCTTTTATGTATTGTTTTTAGATTCAACGCTAAGATATTAGACAACTCGCCGTGGTCCAACGTGACCATTCATTACGACATCTTCAATTCACGTCTTGGTATTTTAAATTACGAGAGAATTCCTGAAAGTATACCAACTGATTTTTCTCCATTTCCCTATTTCATAAATGCCAGCCATGATCTGAGAACATGGATGATTGACAATACACCGAGGGAACCGGAATTTTAAGTGGAAATAAATATAAATTGCCAGAAGGTTTCAGTGTTGCTAGTGTTGGACTTCTAAAATAAATGCCAGTCACATCATTAGATGTTGAGAGTTGGTTCTCCGCATTCAAACTGTTTTTGTCCCCTAATCATCACAAATTTGAAATTGTGATCATTGAAAAGTTACTGGTAATATGCTAATATTACTACTCAATGCAAATATTAAGAACCAAATGTAGAAGAGTTGTAAATATGTAAATCTAGTTTTACATTAAAATACACGAACTAGTTTTATGTATTTAAGTTTACAAAATAATATAGTCAAAAATTAAAAAAAAACAATTTTTCATTTTATTGTGTATGTAACTTACGACAGTGCCTTTTTTCTCCTCATTATTAACATTTTCAGTGCCTTTTTAGGCGCCTCAAAGACGATTTTTTTAGTACCTAAACATTGATGTCTACTCATTACTTTCTCTCCTCAGCCTCGGTGGCTCATTGGTTAGCGTGCTCACTTTCCACGACGCAACCCTGGGTTCGAGTTCAAGTTGGGGCAAAAATTAACTGTGCGCTTTCCTTGGAATGCCCGAGTATCCATTGATGTGTGACGATGAGAAACTCACATCTCAGATTGAGAAGACCAAGGGATGCGGCGTAGGAATTGCTATGAGCTAATCACACGTACACCTCAACCCAAGGCAGCAAGGCTGGGACAACGCTGGTAGGATTTAGCTCGTAAAGAGCTGTAGTGCCAAAGTACATACAAATTATACATTTTCGTTCCGTAAACTATAACCTCACACTCACGTTTTCTCGCGCTACACAAGGAAGTGTCGACTACTTTCAATATATCGATTACAATTGGTTCAATAAAATAATAATAATAATAATAATAAACAAAGTATGGAAGATAAGTTTCATTTAGTTTTAAGATGTTACTAAAATGTATTACTATTTGTTCTATAAAACTAGTTAATAAGAGCAAATTATAATGCTTCTAGGGCACTCACTCTACCCTTAACTTATAGAAAAAACACGAAATTTGGTTGAGTAGAAAGCTCAATTTTGTTTCTAAAAACAAGTCGTTAGTTTTTTTTAATTCATGGATAAGCGATCTTTCGTCGTTAAATAATTTAAAAAATCTAAAACAATAATTGCATATCTTCGCCTTATTTGTTCTTATTTCTAACAGAGCGTGATATCAGTCTTCATTTCAGGATCTTAGATATTCACAGCGCAGTAGATCGTTTGGAATACTCGCATGCCTATGAAATAATACAAGTACTTGTATTAATGATATTTTTCTAAGCATAATTTGCGCACCTGTAACATAACATATTCTGATTCTAAAATAAAACACAAATTTACTACCATTTAATACTGGGAACAAAATCTACCCAGACGCTTTCTTTAATGCTTTTTACGTTGAGAATACTCGTTGACCAATGAAATAATACGTAACTTCATAAATATAATAATATTTTTCTACGCATAATGATCTTTTTTTTACCTGTATCATAAGATTTTTACTTTCTCGCCCTTACGAAGGTACTTCGAAAGAAGATAAAGTTTGCCTAATAATTACGAATTTTTGTCAGAAAAAAAATTATTACCGGGCTCTGGTAATGAAAAGTGGATATATCCGGTTGATAAATATAGAAAGAAATTTCTCTAACGCGTCAGAATCTATATTTTGTTGGTCCTTGATACCAACAAATCGATAGACGGCAGAGCGTCTCTCCGTCTGTTCTAAACCGTTCTGCCAATTTTCTTCGTTTGTCGATATTCCTGATATTCACCAATCGATCTGACCAGGAGCGGTATCTCAGTGCATCAACTTGATGTCACTGCAGCGCCTCTAACCGGGAGGTCCTAGGTTCGAGTCCTGACGGCGGCACTAGCTTTTCAGCTAGGTCGAATTCAGTCGCTGTCTGGAGGAGAATTCTAGCGGTCGGCTGCTCTGATCGGTAGTTTTCTGTGGTTTCTCCGAACAACACCAGGCGAATGCCTGAGCAGTATATCAAACGGGCCACGGACCGCGCGCGATCTGTCCTTCCTCTTCCTTGTTCTATCCTCTCCCTTTACACACACTTACACTAATATTCACTACCCTACCACATACTCTGGGAGACCGGTCGGGAGCTTAGAGCTTGTCCGGGCTGGGGCGGTGCCCAGCTGGTGCGAGAGTCCTGGTTAGGGGGAAACCCCACTAGCCGACGGTAGGTCGGCGCCGTATCTCGCCATCCAGCGGGAGAAGGTCACCGCCGTCTCCCGAGAAAGAACATGCACTACACTAACGGGACTATTGACCAAAGCAGTTGACGTGCCCGGAAACACGAAAAAATCAATCAATGAAAACCAATCGATCTGAATGCACTCAAGAACTTTGGAGTTTTAAACTGATATTTTGATTTTTGAGGGTACTTTATATGAAGGGTCAAAAACAGTCAAAATTTTCTCAAACATGGCACCAACTTTTTGGATCAAACTTCGTTTTCGGATAGTGTAAAGTGCTCATAAGAAAATGGGGCAAGTCTCGTGTTCCTTCAATACCCAGACTTTTTAAAAATTGCAAAAGTGCAATTCTTTTGGACGTCTTCCTACAACTATAATATTGAAAATAGAGACATTTTCCTTAAAATATGTTCCTTAAAGACGGATCTTTAAGTAGATTCATGTCCAATTTCTTTTGAAAATATAAGTAGTTTTCGAGAAATTTGGCGCGAAATATAGGCAATTTAAAAAAAGTTAATTTTTTTTACAAATATTTTATTTACATTTGCAAATATTGCAAATATTTTATTTACATTTTTCCACAGATGGAAAGGATGTTTAAAAATGTTGCGGGGTCAGTTTCGTTGAATTCTCTAAATTTTCGTAAATTGCCAATTTAGAAGTAATGCAAGAAAATTTTGCGCTGATGTAGCACCACTTGTTTTGTTCTAAAATAAACCACGCAGCATCACCATTTAATACCGGATTTAGTCGCGATGTATACGCGAGTAAATCCAATATCATTACGGGGATAAAATCTACCAAACGTTCTCTTTAAACAGCCAAAGCGATAAAAGAAATGTCATCGAGCAGTGTGGACAGCCGATGAATCACACGTCGGGTCTTATCTGCTGACTCGTCCGCGCTCTTATCGCCGTCACTTGCTTTTCAACCGCGACAAAGCCCAGCCTGTGCGCAGCCGTTATTTATTTGCCGGATTTCGTCAGCGCCTTCTGAAATGAATGGCCCTCTGTGCCAAACAAGGGAAAGAAACGACTGACGATTCTCCACATGATGCGGGTCAAGGATTCCTGGCAATCAGCCGCTTGTAATTGATCAAATTACCATATTTTTTCCCATATCCATCACGCTATCGACATGCTAATCTTAATTCACCCGGTATAGGATGTACCACAGAAGTGAGTACAAAATGCGGTCAAGAGACTGAATAGCCAGCGGTGCTTCAGAGAACACGTCGCTCAGTAAATGCAATACTGTCATAACTTAAGTCTTCGATTTTTATTGGGTTAGTGGTGAGTTATAGTTGACATTTACATAATTGAAATGATAGAAGGCGTTGTCATTGTCAACAATACTATTTATAATAATAGTATTGTTGACAATGACAATGCCTTCATTTCAAATCTTCGTTTTTTGTTTGTATTTTTATGAAATATCCTTGGCATTTTTTGTATTGCCTGAGAGGGAGATTTGAAGCAACAAGATTAAAATACTTGTGTGCTATATTCTCAAAGAAGTTGTTATTAGTGTACCGGCAGATCTTAATCTTCAAATGTTATCTCAGGAAAATTGTGAGGCTATGACAGGACTGTATTGGACTTTTTTATCGATGATTTCATCGTAAACTAGGTAAGTACTGTCCGTACATCCTTTCATCCAATTCTATGAGAAGTGGCTCCTCGACCCGGGAGTGCAAAACGTAACCACTTTAAAGTAAAGCTTAACCACTTTAGCTGTTTCAAAAAAAATTGCACATAATTTTTATGTTTTAGTTTTGAGAAAAATCAATTTGTTCATCTTTAGTTGCATAGAAGTTCCCAATGCGACGTGTAAATTGGGTATGAAGTAAATGACACTTTTATGTATCCATTTTTACGCCTTAATCACATAGTCTTGCCAAATGATAACCTCTGACTCCGTCTTACAAAGAAGTCACTGCGAGATTTGTAGTTTCATGGAACGACTTTCATTTATGATAGTGGAAGCCGGAAAAAAAAAGCTGAAAAAATAGGTGTTGTTGCCATGACAACGATGCCAGCTGTTATCTTTAAGCATGGGTGAAGGTGAATTATTGGCGATACGTGAAGGAAGAAGAAATGAATTGTTGATAATATCTGCGGGAAAGTTCAATTTTCCTCACGAAATTAACCGTTTAGTTGTTGTGTATTGTGGTTCAAGGTATTTCAAATTATTGTAGACATTATTTATATTACAGATATTTTATAGGTATTGTTCAAATGCATCAGCGTGTTTTAAAGTACATTAAGAAAATTTTGCGTGACTGGTAAACGAACGAAGACACTGTGCGGCTTTATTTCATGACATTTGTTTGTTTCACAAAATATAAGTCATGTTTTATTATTAGATTACGGAAAAATATATAGTGTCAAAATTTGCACATAAATATGCAATAAAAATGATAAGAATATGTAACAAATATATAAAAAGAGAATTTAATATGTAAAATCAAAATGCGTGTGGGACATTTACTAAGCAAGTAAATTTACGCAGTTTTAAATCACGTTAATGAGATATTTGTTAAAAAAATTAAAACTAAATATTACGTGCCCGTGTTTTTTGTTTTAAAGTACACTTTTATCTTTTTGAAAGCGATGATAGCCATCGTATAAACGCGGGAACTCAAGGCCCGGCAAACATTTACTGTAGGACAGCATAGTGCTCCACTTCTGCGACAACCAATATTTCTCCGAAATTGGGATTAAAGATCAAGAAACAGGACAACACTAATACTTTCTACACTAACAACATTATTCTCAGCGCTCACGGTGATTTGTCACAACATAATGTACTACCTGCAGTGGAAAATTCACGTAAACCCTAATAAACGGCGCGCATCTGACCGCATCTTCACGTGGGCATCTGGCGTCGCGTTGTCACCACGCAACTCCGTATTCATCTAACGAAAATATGCCAATTTTTAAAAAAAATTAAAACTGTTTACGAAAATTCATTAAATATTAGATATTGTAAGGCAGGTTAACGGGGCTTGGTCATAAGTAAACATGAACTATAAGTTAGTTGTTTACCGACGTTTCGGAAAATTTATTTCCATCCTCAGGGCTGAATAATATGAGGAAAGACAACACACATTTACTATAATACTACCAAAAAACCATAACTCGCCAAGAACAGAGTTTTGGGAAATGAACGTAGAAAGGCAATAAAAATTTAATTGCATAAAAATCCGGTCCCTGTTTATTATTCAGGAAATTAAATACTGTTTGATACTCTTTAGAACCCTAATGATCGTTTCTCTACTGCCAACTGTTTGCGCTTCTACCAAACACCTTCGCTGTTTAAAGGTTTGTAGTTGATGTAACTTGCGTATTCGTTTCATTTGTATAATTACTCTTGTGAGTCATAGGTTCACTCTCGATTCCCTCCCGATTTTCTTGTTCTATCTGCAAAGTAGTTACGACAGACTGAACCGCGAGTGTACGGTGCACTTCGAGATCCAACTCATGTGCTACAAAGCGCGCCCTTGGAGATGAAGGGTCCTAACTCACAAAATTTAAATTTTGGGTATTCCAATTTACTAAATATAGAAACTCTAAATATTGTTCTTTTTTAATAGACTTTTAATAAAAAATTGTAGTCAAACCGAAAAGAGGACTTTCTAGAAATGAAATACGGTTTTTACACGTGCAAATCCCTGCCTCTGAAAATATGCTCATTGAGGATTACGCACATTCGCCAGGAAATGACAAATATTAGAAATCCAGCGGAAGGCAGTGCTGCGATGAGAGTCCTGCAACTCCTAGATGTTCGTCAACATTCCAGATATATGGGGAGGCAATTAGGGTTGTCAGACGACGAAGGAAGTAAATATCCTTCTGACCTTTGTGCACACGGTCCCATAATCCTCAGACCGAAGATATGATTTTATAAAGAGAGCAGGGGTGAGCAAACTATGATAAATATGCAAATTGGGTGTAGAAAAACGCGTCGGTATTTCTTAGAAAGCATTTATTAAATCACAACCAACTTTTGTGCCAATTTCGATGCGTTTAAAACAGAAAACATGGTATAAACAATTAAGAAACGTTTTATATCCTTCCGAGTGAGCTTCACTGGTTCTGTAAAATCGTGGAAGGTTCTTGACCGCCTAAAACTATACGCTGTGCCTACGGGACAGTTCGTTGACCAATTCCAAACCACCCCACAATAGTAGTTGTCAAGTATTCCGGTCAAACTTTGAGAACCGCCATGTCATGAACCGCGACTGCATATTTATTTCCAGGAAAAACATTTGTGTGGCCTAAAAATATATGAAATATATAAATATATATGTAGTTATTTTCATCAAAATATGGAGTTAAAGCTTAACTCCTTATTTAATTTAGACTTAACATGATAAAAAATGACTATGGTAAAATAATATTTTATTGTCAGTTGATAAAACTTCATCTGTAAATACTGAAATGTAACTTCTAATTTTACACTGGCTGACTGTGTTACTTTTGTTATTTTACACTGGTTTAATAGAGAGATCATTAGAACTAAACAAACAAGTAGTATTCTGACTGGATTGTAACTGACGATGAGGAGCAGTATAAGTTGAATACTGATGTCCAAGTCTCTGTGACGTCATGCCATTTTCGGATGGCAGCTGCAGAGGAACGGAGAAGGGGTAGTGTGGATACTGAAACGAGGTGCGTTTCCCACCGACCATCGAGTTCTCAAACTCATCTGTCAAACTAATCCGATAGGAAAAATGAAAAATATATGAACTTGCATATAAAATATATCAAATATGTACGAAAACCCAAAATATAGAAAAATTAGGAAAATAAAAAGTAGCATTTTTAAACTCTGCACAATGTGAAATACAAAGATAATACAAATTAGTATCGATATTAGCTTATTTAGTAAATATGTATTTACATAGAAATCCGTTCCCTATTCATTACACATCATTCACCCTTGACTATATGCAAAGAGTATGATGTACATTGGAAGCCAGCAGCAAACTATCACCACTGATCAGCTGCCAAGGAAGCGGAGGATATAAAGAAGTAAGTCTCCGCCATCTCTAAACAATAGTAATAAACAAATATATCAATCTTCATCGCCGTCTACACAATAATTATCATAATTACCTATCAATAAAATTATGACAATTTGCAGTTACGAGTAACACGGATGGAAATGAAAGGTTATACAAAGATTTTATGAACACAATAATTCCAACAATTTGAACTTCAATAATTTCAGATTCAACAAAAATTTACATATTTAACTGCATTAAACGCTTCAAATTTTAAAAATGTGTTCTGATAATAAATAAGGAATAATTCATTTAATAATAGTGGCACTTGGTTTGGTGTATTACAATTTTTACTGTCAACAATAAACACTTAAAAAGTAAGGAACACTTCCGAATACATCTTACTATATTACAATTTATTATTATAATAGAAAAAGTCTAAAACAATTTACGTGAATATTGTTTGTTGTTTTTATGAAACGAATCTTTTGAAAACTACGTATTGTATTTTTGCATAATTTGTAAACATGCCTCATTTCATCAGTATGGGAGAATATGAACGAGGTGAAAGAATATTTTTGCTTTTTTCGATTTTCCGTACAATGCCTATTCTGTACTTTCCGGTTTTAACTTCCCAGGGAACAGTACTTTATTGAGTGCAATATAAAAGCAGGGGTTCAGCTAGTATAGCGTATGTTGAGATGACCCCAAAACTGATAATTTCGAACAACAGAATAAACATTTTATAATGAAAAAATATATATAAAAAAATCAAGCAAATACGAACAAATACCTCATTGTTTTAAAACAATTGTTGTCAATAAAAGGTGTTGAACCATTTCTATATTTTTAAATTGAATGAATAGTGACATTATTCTTATCAGTGAATTATTATTTTAAAATTAAGACAAGAATAAAAATTTTTGTTTGAAAATCAAAGGAATAAATTATGGAAGCGGTAATGAATAAACATATCTAATACAAATGAGAGCACAGTGAAGGAAATGATACAATATTTAATTAAATACCTGTGTTTTACACACTTTATTTTCACTTCCTATTTTTACCTGTTTGCCATCCTGAAATCAAACTACACCATAATAATGGTTTAAGGAGAGATAAAAGCGCGTCTCCAACCGTGAATGACACAATTGTGTGAATACAATTTAAAAATTTAAAATTATAAATTACAATATTTTTTAAACATTCATCCATCACAGCTTAATAAACTAGTATTCATTTGGTTGGCGTTGACGACAAGCACAGTTTTAATTTTTGTGAGTTTTTAATTATTCTCACCTATGTACAATATCTTTTTTTTAATTTATGGTCGCTATTGGAATCAACGTTATGGTAACTACGAAGATGAAACGAAATGCTGAGGATAAGGGGTGAAAGGACGAACACAAAGACAACCATGTCTGAGGCGGAACTCGAACCCGCGACCACTACGACACCCACGACACTAGATCTTCGGTCCGAGATCACTACGCCACTACTGCCTTAGAGATCTCGGTCACCGGAACGACAGAAAAATCCTTGTATAGATTACTTTTACGAATTAACGTGCATTTGTGTTCAAATATTCTCTATTGCTTTTACTTTCTTATACACCACAGCATAGTATAGAGAAAGTATTGTTATGCTGCAGAGAAACGTGCTGATATTTTTTACATTTTTGATAAAAATTACACACTTAGCCCTACGTCCGTAATTCATTTTATTATAATAAATTTCATTCTTTAATGATATTCAATTAAATTGATGCGAATGCAAGTTTCACCACCATATTTAATCCCGTTCACAGATTTAAAACCTATTTGACGACGATTTGTGTTAAAATTTTCTCTATTGCTTTAACTTTCTCATTTACCACAACACAGTGTAGAAGAAGTATTATTATAGGCTAGAATATAACTTGCTGATATTTTTTTTAAAATCTTTTGAAACAAGGATTACACCCTTAGACTTACAATACATAATTTGCTTTCTTATTTCAATAAATTCTGTTCCTTTACGACATTCTATTGAATTAGAAGTGTAAGAGTAAAGGCAAGCTTCGACCTCGCCTTTGTCCCTGTTTACTATTTTAAAAGCTGTTCAACGTCGATTTGTATTATAAAATTCTTGTGCATAAAACTTTTAAGCATTAACATGAAATGCTTGCTAACATGAATGCTTGGGCAGTAAGTTATTTCAATGTTTTTTATTTTTTCCAAATTTGATCATTGTATTATTCATTTCACTGTTCCTCTTTATGTTAATCCCTCAATTTTTTTCTATTTGTTAAGAGACCTACTGAGGATGGGAGTTCCCGAAAGTTACTTTGGGCATAAAATAAATATATTTATTTTTATTATTGCGATTTGATTATCCCCATATCTATAATGGATTACCACAAGATATCGGCTACCACCCCGGAATTTGTATTAAAATATTCTCTATTGCTTTGTGTTTCACATACATCGCAACATAGTGAAGAGAAAGCATTGTAATGCTGCAGTGAAATGTACCTATATCTTTGACTATTTTGATAAAAGAATTACACGCTTAGATCTAGGTATATCATTTTCTTCTTTATTACAATAATTCCATTTTTCGACAATATTCTACTGAATTAGATGGGGAGCCGGTGACGCCAAAACAAGCTTCGCCTCCGCCTTCATCTCCGGTTACAGTTTTGAAACCTGTTTGACGACGATTTGTGTTACAGTAATTGTGCAGAATACGTTTAAAATTTAAAATGGATGCATGTGTAAGTGTTCTCCATTGCTTTAACTTTCTCTTCTTCGTGGTATAAAAAATAAACACTTAGGCGTACGTACAGTATTCGCTTTCTTATTTTTATAAATCGCGTTCATTGATAATTTTGTACTAAATTAGAAGGGGAAGGGGGTGCCGCCAAGGCAAGTTTCAACACTACCTCCCCCCACCCTCCCCGAGTAACTGGATCAGGAAAACGGACACGGCGATAATATTCTCCTGAATGCGAAGGGGAGGATGCGCCGGGAGGACAAGCTTCGACGCCGCCTTCACCCCCCACCCCTAGTCCCTGCAACTGGAAAACGGGCATCGGCGACGACAAGTGACTACGCAAATGCGCAACCTCTTCCGTCCTCTTCCCCCTCCCTCTTGGCCACGCTGCTGGTCCGACGCCAAGGCAAGTCCAAAGGCGGATCTTGCGGGCGACGGCAGTAGCGAACCGGACCGCAAGCCGCCGAGTCAGGCGGTCACTCGGCTTCACGCTTCTCCAAGTTGGAAGTGAACACCACGTTTCCGAGGTGAGTTAACGCGGACTTTGCAGCAGGTGGTTTTGGCGCTGGATATTTAACCTTCTGTTAAGTAACGTAGTTTTGTTCCGTGCATGACTGCAGGAGGTGAATTCACACCACAAACTAATAAGATTGTGAAGAGTGCTACGTCTTTCTATAAGTATAAACGTTTGAAATTGATGCTAAGGAATTTTTGGAGGTAATTTCAAAATTGACTGGGTGACTAGGTGAAAATAGATTATGATGACTAACCCATAAACAATTGCTTCAAACAAACTGTTGAACAAAAACGTACGAAATAGTTTTGCAAAACAAAACACGTTCTCCAAAAACAAAAAATCAATATTCTTGTTCAACCCTGCAATAAATTAAATATTTTAAAAGAAACAGTCTTCACGAATATTGCTATAAGTAGGTGAAGTGTGTATGAAACCAAAGTCAGTTTTTACTTACCAAGAATATCTAAAAAGATGAGGTTCCATAACGTAACACGTGAATAGCAACTATTTAATGGCGGGTGGCCTTTTCTTTAGAATCTTGCTGCCGCATGACGTAAGAAACTTAAGTGATATCTGTCAGCACGTTCACATGAGACTAGGTGAAAAAACACTACCAAGTATTCGCATTTTTCAGTCAAAATAGTGTATTGAGAAAGTGTTTTATCGTTTCTGTTATTTTTTTCGAGTTCTTGGGTGAATAAAAAGACGTTCGACACCTCTTTCAAGGTAGGAGGTTGCATTTTCTTTCAATTTCTGGCAATGGAAATTAGAAAAATAGATAAAGGTAATAATTCTATAATAATAATAATAATAATAATAATAATAATAATAATAATAATATAATAATAATAATAATATTAACTAAATTTCGTAATAACGGCGAGTGTTGGAGAAAGTTCTTTGAGAATTAGAAAAATACGTGTCAAAAATATTGTCAAAGATATTTAGTGTTAAAACGCTACTTTCTATTAATTTGAGACATTATTTATGTAATTATCTTGAAGGAATATTGTCCACGTCATTGACGTATATGCCTTAAATATTTATTTAAATCATGTATCAACCAACAGATAGTATTTGGCTCTACTGAACCGATTAATGATGCTTTAGAATATTAATTCGATTCTTAAATCGGATATAAGATTTAGGTCTAGTATGGGTAATATGCAGCCACGACAGCCGTTATTCAACATGACACCTAGCCAATTATGAAGGCAAACATGATTCAGATAAAGTTCTGGACTTCGTTCAATGTCAGGTTGTTTAGCTTATTTTATTTATTTATATTTTCTGTGATGTTTATTATTATATGAATCCTAATTTTCAGTGAATTAAACATTGATATTGCAAGTTCGCAATTATTTCTTTGCATGTTGGATTGTTTGTTTTGATTTCACAATTGGCTTCCAGCATTAACATAATTTGGCCTAGTGTTTATCTGTTTGAACTGATAGGCAATGGGCAGTATCTGTTAAGAAGAGGTTCCGTTAAGGCTTCGTCAATTGTGTAAAGCAAAGCGTGATATTCTAGTTTAGTCTTCAAATGGAAACTATTATAACTTACGTTGTTTTTAACCTAACTTTAATTAATAATACGTGATGTAATACTATCGATTAACTTTTAGCTACCAAATAATTAAACATTAACATACTTAAATTTTAAGTTTTATTTAACAAAAAATATTCAATTTAAATCAATTTTATAATAGCCTATTTACACTTAATTTTGAATGACTACATTTGAAAACAAATCGTTGACAATACTTTTTCCTCCTGTGTTTATTAATAGAGTCGAACATGAAACTTGTTTTTCTATACCTGCCTGAAATTGCTTCAATTTGAGGAATTTTTGTTGAATAAAAAATTAATAAATCTTTCGAATGCCCTTGGCTTGGTATATGGGAAATAATTTATTCTCAAAATAAATAATGAGCGCCATGACGTAACATTGTGGCTTATTTCAGAATCCATCTAAAATGCATGCAAACAGCAGTACATGTTGTGGCAGGAACCTCTCCCTCTCAGTTGAAATGTAAACACATTTTTCTATTATTGAATGAACAAAAACATTCATTCAACGTAGACACAGTAACTTCAAAATTCTAGCAAATTCGGCTGGGCAAAATTGTTGAAAATATATTCCAAGACAGACTTAAATTAGAAGCCATACTTACTAATAATTTAGTAAACATTCCCCAACACACTACTTTAAACGAAATTCTTTCCTTCTCTCCCCTCCGGAAGTTGACAACCTCTCAAGCACTTTAACCCATTCTACCGCTTGTATTCCGCCACTTGAGGGTTCCTTTCACTTTTCTCTAATGGCCATTTCTTAGAAATTCCCTTTCTAGTGTCCTTTCCATTCCCAGCTTACCTTTAAATAGCACGGAAATACTCTTGACCCACACTGTTTTGTTTTTTCCGCCACCCGCAGCCGCTACAGAATCGGTTATGTCAGTTGAACCATCTCCATTTATTCATTCACTATTCCACTATATTTCCTTCAAGCATAATTTATGTTATTTCAAAAAATTCTATCATATTAACTTTTTTATTTTATTAATATTTCTTTTACATTCTTTATCAAATTTTTCACTTTATAAGTTTATTTCAAGAATTGTTTCCTTATAAATCTGTAATTTGTTTTCGTAACTAATTACTCTAATTGTTAACAAATTCAATTTGTTCGCAGAAATTCGCAAATTATATTTCTTTTACACTTACTGTAATTTTTGTTTGGTTTTGTAGCACCAAAGATAGCCGCAATAAGGCTGAAAAAGATTTCTGGAAAATTAAAAGTACATTTTAAAACTATGCCTCGTAACACCTTTGTAACCATACCTTTTACTACAAAGTTCGTATTAAACACAATAGTACAGGAATTATAACTATGCATCTGCTGAGACACGGTTGACACTGAAATTCGACGAACGGAGCTACGTCAGCAGTTGTAATTCATTAACATCGCAATTTTATTAATTCGCAATTCATTAATCGCGCACAGGTGCTAAACAGCACAAACTTTCGCGCATTACTTCTTTACTTTTCGCGAACTACAACTTTTGCAAGTTTCTAAAACACATCACATAGTTCAATGAGACCTTTTGCCTGCCATTTTTAAAGCCAACCTCGCGCTGTCCGTGAAAAAAAATTAAAAGAAAAAATATAGAGCCCAATTTGAGATTTTTTAATAAATTGAATTAACTTCAGGTAGAAATTACGCGAAAACTATTTTTTCCTAAAACGAGGAATACCGCGTTATTCACAGAACTGTTTTAGAACTGATTTAAGAAAAAACATTGTATCACCAATACAATACTTTTGCCAAGTTAATTATTTGCAATTTCCCAAATTCATAAAGTTCGCCGAAAATGGAACTAGCACCAACTTTTTTACCGTCCTTTGAAGGACATTAAAAGTTGAAATTTGGAGCCTTTTTGACAAAAAATATTGTTTAAAACTGCCTACTTTTCACAAAAATTAAGAGAAATCTACTTTCATATTTTAAAAAAATGAAAATGACCTTATCTCAAGATCTAACTCGGAACAACAGATTTCATTAAGAGAAAAGTCTCCATCTTCAATATTGTAGTTGTAAGAGGATGGTGAAAAAAATTTGAACCTTTGCAAGTTCCTAAAATTTAGACATTTCATCGAAAATGAGACTTGCACCATTATTTCAAGCATTCTCATCGCTATCCTGGGATAAAGTTTAAGAAAAAGTGAAGCCATTTTTGAGAATATTTATAAAATGTTGTTGAAACTGCATGTTAAGTGCCCCAAAAATTAAAATATCCGTTTTAATCATGCAGTCCTCAAATTCGTTTAGATGAGAGAATATAAATTTCGAAGAAGTTGTCTGAATGGTTATGGCGCTAGCGTTGACCACAGACGGAGGGTCTGCAGTCAAATTTTTCGGTATCAAGAATCCACATAACTTGAATACTATTTTGACAAGGTGGTAGAAAACATAATATACTACATTTAGAAAGATGAGTTATTCACCTTTTCGCTCCTAAAGGGTCCGTCATAAGATTTCTGTCAAAAGGTCACAAATTTTCACAGAATGATTTCAATACTTTCAAGTTACTACCTACGTAGTAAGGGGAAAAAGTAAAAACAGTCATCTGTCAGGTAAAAGAATAATTTTTCAATGCTGATTAATTGTTTGAGTGATTGATGTTCCCGGGTACGTCAACTGCTATTGTCATTAGTTCAGTGAATGTTTAAACTCTGGAGGTCATAATGATCGTGTCCCGCCCTATGATGAGATTAGGCGTTGGCTCACATGCTGGGTTTTGAGGGATTTCTCCCCTAGGATAGCTCCTCCCAGCATGTCACCTCGACCTTGACCGATCCCTCCAAGTCTCTCGACATGTGGTAGTGTAGTGCATGTGACTGTGCGTGTAAGTAAGGGGGTGAGGATAGGACAAGAAAGAAGAAGGAAAGATCACGCGCGGTTCGTGGCGAGTTTGTTAGTGTACTGCTCCGGCATTCGCCTGGTGTTGATCGGAAAAACCACATAAAACTACCGTATCAGAGCAGCTGGCCAATACAATTTTATTCCTTAGAGGGGCTGAAATGGACTCAACTACGTAGTTAATGTCGAAAATCCGCTCTCGCCGAGACCGAATCCTACGGCCTCCTGGTCGGAGTCGGTGCGAAGACAACGGTAATGCTGGCTCTGAGCCAACGCAGCCGGTAAGCAAACGCCGACGCACCGGCTACCTCCGTTCTTTTGAGTACACTCATTAAACCCCGGTATTTCCCCGTTGCACGACGTTGCACAAGATTCACTCACCGCTCGGGTGCGACTGACACGATCTCAGGTATTTTCGAGGAAGTGCTCATCTTAATAGTGCAAGAGGCGATTGCATCACAAAATGTGACTCACCTGGAGACATTTTAAACACCATTAGATAGGTTAGTGGATTAACGTTAGTTTGTCAGTTTAGTACGCAGGTTAAAGTTAGTTACTATTAGGATCCATATTATATTTAATATGAGAGATAAAATTAGATGGACAGACGGAAAAGTTATACTTCTGATTGAGTCTCGTCACTCAATAACCTATTATTACTATCTTTATTACTATTATTATTATTATTATTATTATTATTATTATTATTATTATTTTGCTTGCGAATCGGCCGTCTTGGACCACGCATACACGCACCTGCACGAGCTCAGTATCATTTATCACGTTGCAAGTCTAGCATGAAATCAATCAAGGGGATCAGCATTAGGCTGAATTCGATTTTTATACCAAAGGTTGTTAGTCCTGGGAGGATGAAAGATGGAATGATGATGATGATGATGATGATGATAATAATGAAGGATGAATGGACGGTACACACAAACACAAACATATCCACGCCCGAGGTGAGACTCCAACCCGCGATCCTAGCACTACTGCCGTGGCGATCGTTACTATTATTATTAATTATTATTATTATTATTATTATTTATAATATTGTTATTGTTATTATTATTGTAACAGGTAATTTTTGTTATCGACGGATTTTGAGCTGTCTTGCCGTCAGTATGACAGATATTAAGATGTTCTACTTGTAAGAAAGTAAAAAATATCGTCATTTTGTCTCTGTTTGAAACTTCGCGTTGTTTGGTGTGTAAAAGAAATTGTCGCCTCCATAATTTTATAACTAAGAATGTTTCCTACAGCAGATAGCGCCCATTGATTCATTTTACTGTTTTTTCGCCATTCTTGTCCTTTCAAAACAGGATTTACACTCTACATACTTCTAGAGAAAGAACTACCATAATGTACTTGGTGAGATCGATCATAAAAATCATTAGTAAATTGTTTTATAATTGTCTAGGATAACCCATTATCAGTTCCCTGTAATTGGTCGACATCCCACTAGGGATAAGATAACGGAAGTATGTCTTAAAGGAAGTGCCGTTGTCCTGAGTTCCATGTGCGCTTTATCTGTATCCAGTTATTTGTTTCCGTTACTTGTAGAATGAATCATCAGCAAAAGTTTTGTGAAAGGTTCTATTGAACTTATAATGTTATCAATCATCAAATATTAATACTCTGACGTTTTATGATGAAGTTATGATACAAGTTGCCGATACAAATTATGGTACCGTATGAAGAAAGAAATTAATTAATACAATGTTGTGTAAATAATGTTTTATTTGGCATTTTGGGCGATTGCTCGATTTTGCCGGTTAACTAACGGTCATCGAAGCCCGGGTCTAGTTTAATTCCCACTCTTTGGGGGAAAGACAGACATGTGGCGAACATGAGGTATTCATTTCTTCGTAACCAGCAAAATCCGCCTGCCTGTGCTTTTATTTGTCTCACAGCTACCGAAACCGAGACAATTTTAAAGGAAAGCTACAACTTTTTTTGCCTCATCCGGGAATTGAACCTAGGACCACACCAGAGAAATTAATACCCTGCCCATGAGCCATCTTAGAACCTGTGTAAAGTAATAATAATAATAATAATAATAATAATAATAATAATAATAATAATAATAATAATAATAATAATAATAATACATTTAACGTACACCCTTATACTAACGTTTCCGAACACCTGATAATTAAACCTTCAAATTCAACAATTTAGTACATCGCAATTAATCATTTTACGCCTTCTTTCATAAAACTTTCTAAATAATGAAAATGTAACATGCAATCTTTAGAGCACTCCGCCCTTCGGAAATTACCAACACAAGTTTGACACCTGTCAACTAACTATGTGAGCCAATGAGCTCATACTTCAAATAAATAGGTTTAGGCTTTTATCTTCTATTCACTGCCGTGGAATCATTGCAAACAGCGTAGTTACCTTCCCCTTCTGCGCCGGAACAGAAAGTCCAAATGGAGTGACCCTAACGGCGATTGTCAAACGCGAAATAGATTTTTAATTAGTATTCATTGAGGGACGTCTTATTGTATTAGTTAAATAAAAATATTTAACTAGCAAATATATCATTCTCAATTTTATACCATTGTTTCCAAAAAGAAATTCGTAAAATTTCTCAAATTGAAATTGGTAAAATATTATTTCGTAATCTCCATAACATAGAATTGTCAACAGAGCGGAAATAATGTATCTAGTGAAACGCAAACAATACAAGTTGCTTGTATTACAGTAGTTATGTATTGTCGGACGGTAGCCAGCATACAAGACGTTAATCTGCTCGCCAAGTACAAAAAACACATCGGTCGATGTGAATGCGTCCTTCATTTAACCACTGCCCATGAAATAGTTTTTTGTTATTGTATTTTTGGAAATATTTCTCCCACATATAAATGCAAGGAGATAAGCTTAATTCAATAGTCAGATGACCGACTATTTATTATGGGGTTTTTGAACACATTAATAATTTATTAGCGGGAGCGGTGGCTCAGTGCATCAACTGATGTCACTGCAGTGTCTCTGATCAGGAGGTCCTAGGTTCGAGTCCCGACGGCGGTAGGATTTTCGACACGAGCTTGTGAGCTAGGTCGAATTCAGTCGCTGCCTGGAGGAGAATTCTAGCGGCTGGCTGCTCTGATCGCTAGTTTTCCGTGGTTTCTCCGACCAACACCAAGCGAATGCCGGAGCAGTACATAACCAACGGGCAACGGACCACGCGCGATCTTTCCTTCCTCTTCCTTGTCCTATTCTCACCCCCACACACACTTACACTAACATGCATTACACAAACACACACGCCGGGAGACAGGTCGGGGACTTGGAACTTGTCCCGGCTTGAGTGGTGCCCCGTTAGTTTGAGATGCCTGGTTGAGGAAACCCCGCTAGTCGACGGTAGGTCGGCGCCAGATCTCGTCATCCAGTGGGGGAAGATCACCGCCACCTCCCGATGAAAAACATGCACTACACTTACGGGATTAATGACCTTAACCGATGACGCGTTCGAAATCATCAACCACCAATCAATCAATCAAGTTCTTAATAAACTGTTTCCATTTACAGATTCATCCGCCGGCGCGGTGGTGACATTCAACGATGACCCTTCTAACGAGGAGCTTGGCGCTGCTGTGCCTCGCCTGGGTTCTGGCGTCGTTGCTGCTTTCGGAGGACGCGGCGGCGACCAGGGTCAGGACAAGAGCCAGGCTGCCCAGGCGAAGGACACGAGCGAGGATCGCGAACTCGACCGCGGACCCTGGCTACAAGCGCTTCCACGCGAACGACTCGTACATCGGGGACCCCATCCCGTGCACGGACGACGAGAAGGTGTGCTTCGGTTACAACCTCGTGCTGGACACCGACTCGGACACGTGCCAGGCCATTGGCGGCGGATACGTAGGCGGGTGCTTCCTGCGAGTGGACAGAAAGGAATTTGAGGAAACGTGAGTACGCTTTTTTTTTTGTTCATTATCTTCTTTTTTTGTCCTTATGTTCTCCATTTTCGTTATTCCGTCTTGTGATGCTTTTTCGTCTTTCCGCCTACTGTTTTCGTCTTTGCGCCTGCCGGTTTCGTCTTTGCGCCTGCCGGTTTCGGCTTTGCGCCTGCCGTTTTCGGCTTTGCGCCTGCCGTTTTCGGCTTTGCGCCTGCCGTTTTCGGCTTTGCGCCTGCCGTTTTCGGCTTTGCGCCTGCCGTTTTCGGCTTTGCGCCTGCCGTTCTCGTCTTTGCGCCCGCCGTTCTCGTCTTTGCGCCCGCCGTTCTCGTCTTTGCGCCTGCCGTTCTCGTCTTTGCGCCTGCCGTTCTCGTCTTTGCGCCTGCCGTTCTCGGCTTTGCGCCTGCCGTCGGCTTTGCGCCTGCCGTTCTCGTCTTTGCGCCCCGCCGTTTTGCTCGTCTTTGCGCCCGCCGTTCTCGTCTTTGCGCCTGCCGTTCTCGTCTTTGCGCCTGCCGTTCTCGTCTTTGCGCCTGCCGTTCTCGTCTTTGCGCCTGCCGTTCTCGTCTTTGCGCCTGCCGTTCTCGTCTTTGCGCCTGCCGTTCTCGTCTTTGCGCCTGCCGTTCTCGTCTTTGCGCCTGCCGTTCTCGTCTTTGCGCCCGCCGTTCTCGTCTTTGCGCCTGCCGTTCTCGGCTTTGCGCCTACCGTTATCGTCTTTGTGCCTTTCGTGCGCATCGTCACATCCCTCACCATCGTTAACACATCTTACGTTCTCGTCTTCTCTCTAGTAACATAAATTACTGTTACGTGCGTCTATCAATGATTTGAGTTGCTGCAATCATAAATGTTATGTTTGTAAATTTATTAAATGATTAACAACCTTAGAATGTTTATCAGCAACATTTTATTCATTTTATTCCATAGTTCCCCTCCAGAAATGACACGTTAAAAATATTTTTTTCTTACGTAATTAACAAGTATAGAGCTAATTATAATGTGTGCATAATACAATTATATCTGTTTTGCGACTGCAGTGAGATGTGGAAAAACACAAACGCCCTTGTGCTACATCTTTCCTCTCTTTAATCTGTAGGTCAATGTTAGATTTTAGAGGTCACACAGTCACCCGTATGATCCTATCAAAAATGATGTCAGGCGGTCAAATAAATGGATTGAGATATTTACACAAAGAGCAAACAACGCTGTGTCCTTTCTTTACTCGCCAGTTGTTTTTTTCACTCGCTTCGTGTCTTTGGGCTTAAAAGGCATTCACGTGTTCTTATAAGACAAAAAGTGCAGAAAATGAACGAAGCAATAATATCAATTTTGAAAACAATGGTTACAAAAACATAAATAAAACCTATCTATTAATATTAGGAATCTTCAATTAGGATACAGCATAAATCCTCTATTTTAAAGAGTACCCGTATTGCTCAGAGTATGATTTTGGTGCTGAACTCTCTTACAACATGGCAAATTGCCTGGAGAAAAGCACCACAATCACACTGCGGATATGGGCTTTGACCCGACTTGCACGCTTGTGCGGTCTCTGTTAAGCTGTTGACGGCGAAGTTCGAAAATAGAAGGTCTTGGTGAACGGTCGTCGTCACGTGTCAATCACTCAATGACTTATAAGCAATCAAACTCATTCATCAGAGCGAATTCATATTGAACTTCCTGCTAAATAAATGCTGTGCTTAAAATGAACTTCATAATGATAGGTAATTGAAGGCTTCCGTTCTGTCTGTTCTTTCCACTCTGTCATCCGCTCCACCTGACTTGGTCACACACTCTGCGTGTTCCTTTTATTATCCCTGTTTTTTCATTCGTTCTGCCTGTTACTTTCACTGAGTCACCTGCTCTGAATGTTTACTTCTCTTTTTTTTCCTTTCAAGTGAACTCGCTCTGTCTGTGTCACTCTCTCTGCCTGTCTACGTCAGTTCCTCTGCCAATCTTGTGTCACTCTGCCAGTCACTCCCTCTGCCTGACGGCGTCACTCCCTTTGCCTGACGGCGTCACTCCCTCTGCCTGGCGGCGTCACTCCCTCTGCCTGGCGGCGTCACTCCCTCTGCCTGGCGGCGTCACTCCCTCTGCCTGGCGGCGTCCTCTCCCACTGCGCCTGGCGGCGTCACCCACTGCCTGGCGGCGTCAAAACTTTCCCTCTGCCTGGCGGCGTCACTCCCTCTGCCTGGCGGCGTCCACTCCCCCTCTGCCCTGGCGGCGTCCACTCCCTCTGCCTGGCAGCGTCCTCCCTCTGCCCTGGCTGGCGTCACTCCCTCTGCCTGGCGGCGTCACTCCCTCTGCCTGGCGGCGTCCTCCTCACGCCCCACCGGCGGCGTCACTCCTCCAGCGCAGGCGGCGTCCGCTTTCCTCTGCCTGGCGGCGTCCACTCCTTCTGCCTGGCGGCGTGCCTCCTTCTGCCTGGCGGCGTCACTCCCTCTGCCTGGCGGCGTCACTCCCTCTGCCTGGCGGCGTCACTCCCTCTGCCTGGCGGCGTCACTCCCTCTGCCTGGCGGCGTCACTCCCACTGCCTGGCGGCGTCACTCCCACTGCCTGGCGGCGTCACTCCCTCTGCCTGGCGGCGTCACTCCCTCTGCCTGGCGTCGCTCCCTTCTGCCTGGCGGCGTCCGCTCACCTCTGCCTGGCGGCGTCCTCCTTCTGCCTGGCGGCGTCACTCCTTCTGCCTGGCTAGGCGTCCTCCCTCTGCTTACCTGGCGGCGTCACACTCCCTCTGCCTGGCGGCGTCACTCCCTCTGCCTGGCGGCGTCGCTCCCTCTGCCTGGCGGCGTCACTCTCCCTCTGCCTGGCGGCGTCACTCTCCCTCTGCCACTGGCGGCGTCATCTCCCTCTGCCTGGCGGCGTCACTCCCTCTGCCTGGCGGCGTCACTCCTTCTGCCTGGCGGCGTCACTCCTTCTGCCTGGCGGCGTCACTCCCTCTGCCTGGCGGCGTCACTCCCTCTGCCTGGCGGCGTCACTCCCACTGCCTGGCGGCGTCACTCCCTCTGCCTGGCGGCGTCACTCCCTCTGCCTGGCGGCGTCACTCCCTCTGCCTGGCGGCGTCACTCCCTCTGCCTGGCGGCGTCACTCCCTCTGTCTGGCGGCGTCACTCCCTCTGCCTGGCGGCGTCACTCCCTCTGCCTGGCGGCGTCACTCCTCTGCCTGGCGGCGTCACTCCCTCTGCCTGGCGGCGTCACTCCCTCTGCCTGGCGGCGTCACTCCCTCTGACTCCCTCTGCCTGGCGGCGTCACTCCCTCTGATGCGAGCGTCACTCCTCTGCCTGGCGGCGTCACTCCCACTGCCTGGCGGCGTCACTCCCACTGCCTGGCGGCGTCACTCCCTCTGCCTGGCGGCGTCACTCCCTCTGCCTGGCGACGTCACTCCCTCTGCCTGGCGACGTCACTCCCTCTGCCTGGCGGCGTCACTCCCTCTGCCTGGCGGCGTCACTCCCTCTGCCTGGCGGCTTAACTCCCTCTGCCTGGCGACGTCACTCCCTCTGCCTGGCGGCGTCATTCCCTCTACCTGGCGGCGTCACTTCCTCTGCCTGGCGGCGTCACTCCCTCTCCCTGACAAAGTACAAGAATGAAATGATGTACTCCCAACATAATAACAAAGTTGATTTCCATTATTTCAATCCCTTCAGTCCCTCTGCCAGTGTATCACTCGTTCTCAGAGTTCCCTGCATTCGCTCTATCGCTCGACTGAAGCCCGTTCCCCGCCCTCAGGTCCGGGCGTGTGTACGGCGTGTGCCAGGAGTTCGAGGACCCGTGCCGGGGCGTGGGCTTCCGCATGGCCAACGACGGACGCTGCTACACCCCAGACATCGTCCGCAACGTCATCTGTGGCTGCGACGCCGAACCTACCTTCCACCCGCTCGGCAACTACGAGTGTCGCTGCAGCACGCCCAAGTACGCATTTACTCAATGTTTATTTTATTTTTTTATTCAATAGGTAATTATTACACATACTAATTAAATAACATGATACTATGTGGCTAGGCCTAAAGCCTTTAAGCCATTACAACACGTACATTGTACCACATTCTAACTTTTCGAATTCTGTATTCATTCCAAATAGTCCCTCCCTCGCATCTAAGCCGCGGAAAAGAAACAATAAAGTTCGGCTGAGGAAAAATCCCCTGAAGATGGAAAAACCTGCTGTGAGAACACGTGTATATGCTACTCTATCAGAAGTTTTTAAAACTATTTATTTATTTATTTCCGGGCGCGAGCGTCACGCATTCTCCTTCCAGTGTTTGGCCTCCTCAGCACCTGAAATCAAACAACGTCACAGAAGATCGTCCGCACCGTCGCCTCTGCACTTGCATTTTGACACCCACTCCCCTTTACCCTTATGCTTTATAATTTGACACTATCATTTTATTTTATTGATGTATTTATTTACTTATTACTTAACAGTTGACTATTTACTTAACCATTTACTAAAATTACAGGTTAACTTTATCATTGTTTATATACTTAATTTATTACATTGCTTATAGACTTAATTTATTTACTCACTAGTCTATGCTCCGCTCATACTAACCATGGCTGTTTTCCCATTCCCTAATTTCCGTTTCCCTAATGGTCCGTACCTTTTCTAGAAAATACACTCAGTGTAATAGGTACTCGATACAAAGTGACTCAGGGCATTCACTGCAGTGCCTCTGACCAGGAGGTCCTAGGGTTCGAGTCCCGATGGGGGCAGGATTTTCAACACCAGCTTATCAGCTACATTGAATTCATCCGCTGTCTGGAGGATAATTCTTGTTGACGGCTGCTCTGGTCGGTAGTTTTCCGTAGTTTCTCCCAACGAAACCAGGCGAATGCTGCAACACTACCCTAATGAGTGAGCCATGGGCCGCGTGCTTGCCATGTTCTCTTTCCCTTCTTACACACACACTTACACTTACACAATACTACCACACACGCCGACTACCATTCGGGAGCTTAGAACTTTTCCCGGTTGTGGAAGTGAGCTTCTGAGCTTATGGGATATCCTAGTACACTTACACAACACTACCACACACGTCGGAATACGAAAAAATTGCTGCCGAGTGTTGCGGCTTGCATTGACATGAATATTTAAATGCGTTTCTTTAAGCCAATCCCTCATATTTTTAAAATCAAAATACAGTCTCCTTGAAATTCTCTTTCCTTAGAGACCTCATGTATAAAGATTGGTTGGTCATGAGAGCCACCAAAGCTACGTATGCTACTGAAATAATACAGGAGACGATACTGATCAAATGTGCCCCTTCTTCACCGCCAGGGCTCCCATAAGGGTGGAGCAGCCGAAGGAGGCCGGTCGCTGCAAGATCCCCGACCTGCGGTTCCCGGACACACAGCGCGAGCTGCTCACTCGCAGCGCCCTTCAGAGCATCAAGATCATCAACAACAACTGCTCCGCCCAGCAGCGCGAATGCTTCAAGGAGCACAAGGTGATTTATTTTATCTCATTTTACTTATTGAAGGTCGCTTTTTAACTAGTAAAAAAATTACGCGACCATGTATACCAGCGACCTAGCGGTGGCGATGGTGTAACGGTTAGCGTATTGGGCTGTGATACCCAAGTTTGCGGGTTCAAACACGATTGAAGCCGTGGATTTTTAAGGGCGAAAAAGTCCTTCGTACGCCCTCTTTCGGAGGAGAAGTAGAGCCGGCTTAATGTTAGTAGATTTACTGCATCATCGAGCATAAATGAAGCCTCTGAGCTAAATTCAAGTTGTCTGTTTCGTCGCCCAAGTAATACCTTCTTTCTCCCCTAGTAGGTGAAAGGAGCGTAACGAAATTTGCGTGGTCAGACGGAAGAGCAGGCCTCATGGCGTGAGTCTCGCCACGTAAAATAAGGCATTCATTCATTGTAAGTAACATCGGTTTTGTAACTTTGGGATGACGCTAACTGTATTTGCATACTGGTAAAAACAAACATCCACGTCCCGAGCGAGATTCGAATCCGTGACCTTTTACGCACGAGGCAGTTACGGCTCTTTATCCTTGGCTATCCAGACTGGCCCCAAAGTGATTGTATATAATAGTAATTTACAGGGAGAGGATTTTTATGCCCTAAAAAATTTCGAAATATGCTTTTAAAAATATGCATTTAAGACCAAAATATTCTAAACTACCCTCTCTAATACACATTTAAAACACCATATTTAAAGCCCTTTGGAAACCTTTTTTGATAAAATTCTAGAGAATTTACTTGGAATGAAAATATATACTATTGTGCAAACATAATATAATCTACCTTACTTCGCAGGAGAAATAATTGAAGTAAACACTCACCTTAGTATATCTTGTTGCATTTCTTATGCCTAGTTTTAAAATATATCAAGAAATATCATACATTTGCACATGTAATTTCAACATCTACTGAAGAGAAAAAAATAATAATGCCAATCAAAATAAAATTTCTCCGGAATCTAGTATTCCCTAGTGCGAGGATGCGTACCTGAGCGAAGTATTGTATTATGAATTCTTGTTCTAATTTGCATTTGAATCCATATTTTCTTGCCTAATTGACAGCGCACGTTCAATTCCAAGTGTATTTGGAAAAACCTCAGATGAAATATTGTGTAAACAAAATAAAATTCAAGAGTCATGAAAACTTGAAATAACGAAATTCGTCACGATTGACCTCCCAGATAAAAACTGCAAATTAACCGATGTTTGCCATAAAATCAATGCAGAGCAAGCCATTCCAATATACGTTTATACATGTGGAAATGTACGTAGATAAATCACGAATTTACTGACGCGCGCGCGCGCGTGTGTGTGTGTGTGTCACAGAGAGAGAGAGAGAGGGGGAGAGAGAGAGAGCTAAAGAGAGCGTGAAAGGACAGAAGGGGGAGAGAAAAGAAGGGGGGTAAGAGAAAGGTGGTAGGGAAGAAGAATTGGAGGGAAGGGTTGGAGGTAGGTAGGGAGAGAGAGAGAGAGGAAGGACAGGGAGGGGAAGAGATGAAGTTAGGGAGGAAGGGAAAAGGGGAAAAAAGGGACGGGAAGAGATTGAAGGAAGACGAGAAATAGGGAGGGAAGGAAGAACAAGGGGAAAGTCAGAACGGACAGGAAAGGAAGGGAAGAAAATGGGAGGTGGGATGAGAGGAATGGGAACGGAGGAAATAAGAGATAGATTGAGGGGGTAGGGAAATAAGGAGAGAGAGGTAGAGAAGAAAAGGCGAGGAGAGGGAGATAATGGGAGAGAGAGGAAGATGAAGGAGAGGAGAGAAAGGTGGAGAAGGGGAGAGAAAGGTGGATAGGAAGAGAAAGAGAGGGGAGAAGGGGAGAAAGAGAAAGGGGTGAGGCAGAGACAGAGTGGGGGAGAGGAAGGTTGAAAGAGAGAGGGGAAAGGAGAAAGAGAGGGAGAGAAAGAGAGCGGAGGAGAGGGAGAGAAGGTTGAGAAGGGGAGATGCAGAGAAAAGTGAGGGAGAAGGGGAGAGGAAGATTGAGAGGGAGGAGAGAGAGGGGAAAAGGGAAGAGAGGAGAGAGAAGGAGAGGAGAGAGAGGGAGAGAGAGAGAAAGAGAGGGAGAGAGAGAAAGAGAGGGAGAGAGAAAGAGAGGAGAGAGAGAGAAAGAGAAGAGAGAGAGAAAGAGAGAGAGAAGAGAGAGGGAGAGAGAGAAAGAGAGGGAGAGAGAGAGAAAGAGAGAGAGAGAGAAAGAGAGGGAGAGAGAGAGAAAGAGAGGGAGAGAGAGAGAAAGAGAGGGAGAGAGAGAAAGAGAGGGAGAGAGAGAAAGAGAGGGAGAGAGAGAGAAAGAGAGGGAGAGAGAGAGAAAGAGAGGGAGAGAGAGAAAGAGAGGGAGAGGGAGAGGAGAGAGGGATAGAAGGGTGAGAAGGGAGAAAGAGAAGGGGGAGTGGCAGAGAAAGAGTGGGGGTAAAGGAGAGAGGGGGGAGAAGAAGGTTGAGAGAGGGGGGAGGGGCAGAAAGAGGAGGCGGGAGAAGGAGAAAAAAAGCCCTATTAACCCCGTTGCGCCCGCAGGTGTGGGTGGCGGAGGCGGAGGCGGAGGCGGAGGCGGGGGCGGGGGGCTGCTTCCCGCTGCTGAAGCGCGGGCCGTGCGCGGCGGACGAGGTGGTGGTGCTCACGAAGCAGCACTGGACGTCGGGTGCGGCCGTCTGCCGCCAGGAGCGCGGCGACTGCCCGCCGGGCCGCGTGCGCATGGGCTTCGACGGCGAGTGCCACTCGGAGCGCGAGATGAAGATCGCCGTCCCCGGCCGCCTCGCCCTCAACATCCTCGGCGAGTACGACGTCTTGGGCTACAACCAGGTGCTCAGGTTCACGCCCAAGCTGCACGGCAACGCGTGTGCGTTCGACAGAATGGGCATGGATGGGTCGCCCCCGTACAGGGCTTACCCCAAGCCCGGTTGCACGGGCAGCGAGCCGCAGTGTGCCTTGTATGAGACGATTTCTGTGCCGCCGAACCCGGAGTAGGCAGGTTAAAACTTTATGTAAGGGACGTTATGTAATATGTAACGTAATTCCTCCAAAAGTTAAATTGACTCATTTGTGTGACGGTGTATTTTTCTTATAAATAGAATGTGTTGTTTTGCCTGAATACATCATATACCGTATTTCCTAGCCTGTAAATAAGTTATGTACGGTAAGATTTCAGTAACTGCTTCAGTTATTAAATATTTTCTATATAAATATGCGTTAAATGACATATTTTTTTCAAATCTAATGAAGAAAAAACAAACACCCTGCGTCAAATTGGTCCTTACAATCTAATTTCACTCTCTTACAAATATCTTCCTGAATTATTAACGGTTTTTTTTAAGTAAACTTTGTAAGGATCTGTGGTAAAGAGGCTTTAAATTTATATTTATTTCTAAGAACTGAAGACTAGAAATTAACATCGCTTCCCCTGTCACTTTGTCTTTGAACATCCTCGGCGAGTATGACGTGCTGGGTTGCAGCCAGGTGCTCAGGTTTTCGCCCAAGTTTCACGGCAACGCGCGCGCGTTTGACAGAATGGGCATGGATGGGTCGCCTCCGTACGGGGGTTGGCGACGTAAGAAGGCTCGTAATACCCCTAAAAGTGAAATTGATTCAATGAATTATTTTGCATGCATACTACACGTATTTACTCATCTAGAAATAAACTTAATAATATGCGTTTGAAATAACGTTTTGAGTTACAGAAAAGTTTCTAAATATTTACGAGTTAAATGGCACATTTTCCAAATCCAATCATAATAAAACAAAAATCCTGCGTAAGTTTTTTTTAAACTATATAATTTCACTTTCCTGCGAAGTGTTAACAAATCTAAATAAGGTTACAACAAAAATTTAATATATTGCGTTAACTATTTTTAAAAAAGTACACTTTGTAAGGAAACATAATATGCGATAAAAAAGCTTTAAATTTATATTTATATTTATTTTTGTCAACCAAAAACGGGAGATAAATATCGCTTCCTCTGGCAAATTGTCTTTGGACATTTTCGAGGAGTACGACTTGTTGGATACAACATAGTGTTAAAGTTAACGTCGAAGTTTCGGAAACAAAAGGCGAGGATGGGTCGCCAGAGGATTTACCAGAAGTCCATTTGCACGGCCACAAAGTGCGTTATTTGACCCTATTGTTTTTTTACCGAATCCCGAATAACCCGGTTAATATTGTTTCTTTCGGGTTGACAAAGACATCAGAGACCTCCCTAAGTTAAGTCGGTGTATTTCTTTTTCAGAAACCATGAGATGAATTTGTTCTTTAATAGACAGCAGTTTAGCATCTCTGAAAGTAATTTCGATACAGTGAATTTGCAGTATCGACCTTGTTAAAAACATGGTTTGTATGTTCTAATAATATTTGCCTCATCTAATTCATTTTTTTAGAAAAATGAAATATTTTTTCAATTTTTAAAAAAAAATGTACACGTAAAGAAAACCAACCATCACGGTAAAGTTTTTAAATTTATTTTTATCGGCTGCCAGCGTGTCTCACACAAAAGAATAATCTCATTTTTGCATCGTTATTTAAGTGCACAATAAAAGTATTCGATAAGAATTTAATTTATAATAACGTTTTAATTGAGTGGGGGAGCTACATTGTTTGTTTTATGAACCGTAATTAAATCCAGAAAAACTGTAGGTTAACGCGACTTATTATAAAATTCATATTTATTTATCAAGTAAGAAAGCCTCCAATTATCACCAAAATATAATTCTCGCAGTTTTTTTAATGCTCTGTTAATAATTATATCAATTTCTTCCAAAATGTAAGTGCATTATTCATAAAAACAAACGTTTGTTTGCTTGTTTTTGTTGTTTTGCACGAACTGCGGTGTAACTCAATTAGTAATGTACATTTCTTTGCATTTATATTTATTTACGTTAACTAGAATTTGTTTACTGTTTTAATGTCAGTAAAATTTGATCATCATTTGATTTGATCATCATTGAAATCCACACTGCTCATACCACGTTAGTAAAACTTGGCGTTTTAAGGGATTTCATTTTCTAAACCGTTTTAAATAATTTCTATAAACTTCTAAATTGTTCTAATATTTGAATCTTTCCAAAATAAGATTTCTAATCATCAACTTGAAGTTTAATTGTGGATTTTTGTATGGCTATATTTCAGTAAACTAAGTATGTTCGTAGTGAAAGAAAAAATGTAAGTGAATAATATTCTTTTGTGAAAGGAAATTATCTACAAAATTATTCAAAAGGGTATTCAATAAATATTTTTGTTGTTTTCTATTATCTAAAGAACTAAATCTTCAAAACAATTCCTAGGAATATCTAACTAAGACAATCAGGTATTGTGATTACCTGAACTAAATAACTAAAATGAAAAACAATCATTTTTGAAAATATAACAAAAGTTGATGAAGGCTCTTATTTTGGAAAATTTACAACAAGATTGACTAAAAATTCACACTGTCAAGTTTTTTAAAATAAATTATGGAATAAAACTTGCATATTGTATATCGCTTCTTAAGCACGAATGAAGAATCCAGTTGCTATGAATGTTTGTAAATTCCATTGATTATTAAACACACTGCTTGTTCTAAATTCCTGATTTCTTCGTTAGCGAAGAGGTAATATTTACGTTTGTATATATTTCTATAAAATAAGTTTGTTAACAACTCAGCCACTCTACACAATGCTTACAAACAAATGTGTTTTTTTCATTGTTTTATTTAAAATAAAAATATTCCATTAGCCAATGTTAAATCTAGAATGAGTAGTATAGCCTAATAATTTATTTGTATAGTTGCATAATAAATTAGTTTTCTATAAAGCATATTTTTCATACGTTTGTCATTCCTAAAAATGTCTTATCCATTTCCTTTACTAACATCCCTGACTAGCGTTCAATTCAATTGCCTACATAAAATTGTATCAGGATGGAGCTTTACATTTTCTATCCCAGTAACGTTTATTAACTGCTAAGTAGTCTCTAATAAACAAACTTACTTTTCTAACAAGAAGTAATAAAGTATTGTGATCTCTAATAATCTCTAAATCTAATAATGTAATAAAGTATTTTGATTCTTCACCAATTCATAGTTCATTTCAACAAGACGTTTACATCTTTCAAAAAATTAAAAATTCAAACTTTCTTAACAGGGCTGAAAATTCTATTTGCTTTTAATGACGGGGTTTATAAAATATCCATAGTCTTTGGGGGATTTTCTCTTCCAGGTACTTCCCCAACCGGGGCACCTCACTAGCAGGGAATACCCCGCATTCAATCGAGAGCTTCGTTAGGACTTAAATTTTGGTTTTTGAGCTTCCGATTGGATGGCTATGTCCCTCTCTCTTTCTAGCTCGTGACCTTGAAGAGCAGCAATGTTTAAATCGGAGAATAAGCTTCCGTGCATGCACGGTAGTGTATTACGTGTGTATGTGTGAAAGGGAGGAGGAGACGATTAACGAAGGAAATATCGCGTGCGGTCCGTGGCCCGTTTGTTAGGATTCTGCTCCGTGGTTTACCTGATATTGACGGGAGACACCACAGAAAATTACGGATCAGTTTAGAACAACGCTAGAAATTTCGTCCACACAGCGGGCTGAACTCAACCTAGCTATCTAGCTAATGTAAAAAATTCACTACCATTAGAACTCGACTAGGATCTCCAGATCACCGATGCTTAAGAGGAAATGATGACGATTCTGAGCTTTATCAGCCGGTAAAGTGATTTGAGAGCTAATGTACTACTCGCGGAACTTTTCTTGAACGATGACCTTTCTTCCGTCTCCCTTGAGCAATAAACAGTTGAAGGCAAAAGCTCGCAGCGAGCACTGATGACATTCTAAACATTAAAACTTCGTTGGCGCGAAACTGAAGCTACTCAAAGCTAGTTGCTTTCGTAGTCGACAACTTCTGTTCCGCTTTATTACCATTATCTAAAGAAATTTCTGAGGCAGGTCCAGGTCCTTCAAGGGAGGCACTGAAAACTCCTACTGTTCCTGCTGTTGCCTACTCATAGCGATGACCAGGCCGCACACGTAGCAGGTTTGACTTAGATTTTCCAGAGGTTGGCATTACTTTAAATACTCTAGTGGCCGACTTTGTAACTAACACCCCCACTACGCCTCCACTTCTTCAATCCATCGTTCAAGAAAAGTTGCGCGAGTAGTAGTTTAACAGATGGCACATTAACCAGCGACAGAAATATTCAAACATTCTAGAAGACACAGTTTCCTTGCGAAGGGATGGAGACGACCCAGGTGCTCCAAGCTCATTCGTTATTCATACACCGTGTCGTGCGCTTTTTGCTGTTTTTTTCCCTCTGAGGTCACACTAACCGCTCCGGAGCAGACACTCTGCAACATTAAGCAGGCCTCTTGCAGAGTACCTCTCCAGAACTTCACCTGCTACGGGAAGGTCGTAAGGCCCGGCACCGGTTACAACTCCTACGGGACAAACTGCTGAACTTGCGGGGAACGTTCAAGCGAAAGGAGGAAGATCGTAAGGTAGGTTGTGACAGGTGTAACCTGGAATATGTGCGTAGGGTGATTAATAAGTCATGGAATGTACCCTGCTAATGAAATAACAAAAATACACAGGACACTTAATAATTTTTTAATAAAAGGCAAAATTCAATTTCATTCTCTTATTTCTGAGAAACTTCCGAGACACAAAATTTCCGTTTTTCTTGCAAGCGTTAATGTATGTTTTTGATCACGTCATTATACCAACGCCTTCAAACAATGTTAGTAATTTTTTTCAAGAAAATACGTAAGCATGTTGCACTGAAAAATCTGATAAAATATTGGAGAAATCGTACAATGTTGATGCATTTTCTCGTTTTGAAGCAAACCATCCACACTTTCAGAAACTCTGAGTAATCAAATTTTAGTGAAATTAAGGGAATTGCAAGTTTCAAAATTAGCAATTTTGTAAATTTAACATCTTTTCCGAAGTTGTCTGTCAGTTTTCATTTCTTCCTGACACAAGTGTGCATAGTTATAAATGTTGGAATTACCTGAAGGAAACAACCACGAATTTGCGGCTGAAATATCGATTTTAAGGTTGTTCTGAGCTGTTTCTTTCCACACCAAGAGGATAAATATCAATTAATACTTGTTTACACACAGTCATCCAAAATAACTCAAGTAGGCGCCTAACCTCAACGACAAACAATTATTACCTGTTATATATGTACCCTATGTATTATGTATATAATATGTAATATGTACCCTATAAATTAAGAGTTCATACGTCCCGCCTTCGAGATTATTTTTATTTTCGCCAAATCCCGCAAGTTTTAACACAAAGGAAAGCAGACAGGTCGAAAATATATGCTTCAAAACTGTCTCTGAAAAGGGCTACCAACCACACCGTTTCGAAAGCCTGCCCGAGCTAAAGCGAGCGCTCCACCAGACTCAATTGTTCTTCAAAGAAATTGGTTCCTTTTAACTAAGTCGCTACGGGTGTTCATTGGTGAAAGAAAGCGGCCGAGTCATGTCAGTGGCGGATTGCCCCGCTTGTGAAAACCGAGGAAAATATAGAAGGATTTTCCTAAGGATGAGCCACAGTTCGCGTAACAAGTGAACATCACATGTAATTTAGAGAAGTATCCCTCCGCCGCGACAGCTGTTCAGTCACGCCTTTTCGTAAAGTGCTAATGGCTCCTGTGAAAACATCCCTATGCAGAATTCTAAGAGTTTTGCTGAGATATATGCACGTAGGCGAGTCCGGGAAATATTTAAATTTAATTACGTATGTGGAAAATCTCTTAACATGCTCTTACAATCAGTAAAGGAAACTGCCACGAATGTAAATAGAAAGAAAAATTATTTTAAGCCGGAAACACGTGCACCGGTACGCATCTCGTATTCAAGCCTCGGTTTTAAAATAAACAATATTTATCACACAAAAAGTAAATTTAATGTAATGTTTATGGAAAAAAAGAATTTTTACAGAAGAGCACATAACACTACACTTCTTTATTTCAATATTTCTCCCGGCGCAGTATATTTTTGTCGGACGAGGACATCACAAAAGGAAGCGTCGAAGCCATTTACAAGTTAGCCAACTGCAAACGAACGAATGCTGGAAGGGAGTCTAATGGACTTGAGGGCTCAATGACCACAGAACCTTCAGTTATGTTGCTAGCACTAGCTGTCACTTTGGTTCATCCTTAGGAAATCGTTCTATACTCGAGTATCGACTGCACTGAGACGTTGGATTATTTATGTACGATCGGTGTCTCGTTTTCAAAGCATCGTTTCGTTATATTTTCCATGATTTCCGCTATCTTGCCGCGTGAAAGCAGATAATCAATTCCTTTCTCGCAGGACACAGGTAACTGATGTTTTCTTGGAATACTTCATGTTGGAAAGCAGATTCTAAGGACAATGTGGGCTGGCAGTCGTAGTGTTTGTCATATCAGAATCGTCTCTTGCACAAAAAAAGGAAAACGCTTTACAAGTATTTCTGCCCAATTTTGCCTGCTCTCCTTCAACCAGCCATTTTGACGCTTTAATAAGACTGTTCCAAAGATGGAACAGATTAGTTCAAGAGGCGAGGACATCATGCGATTAGGTAGCGCAAAATCGGGTAGTCATTCTGTCGGTACGTATGGACAGAAAGACAACCTGAAGTACGTTTACGCTTAACTCTGTCAATTTACCATCTTTTGAGCTGAAAATTGGTAAATACACCAGTAGTAAAATATAGTGCAGACGGTTGGGTGATCGTTAAGATATATTAATTGCTTGAGATACTTTAAGTGTCATTTTCAAAACTAAAAAGCTACAATTTTTGCTTTATTTTTTGCCGGAAGAGAAGAGTGCATTTACAAAATGGTAAAGATACGATTTTTACTAAAGCTTCTGGAAGTTTGATATTTGCATAGGTTAAATTTATTTTCGAATCAGTCTTATTAATTCTTTTGGAACCTGTCTTATTATGTCTTATAACCATCTCTCATATTAAAGTCACAGATTTCTTTCTAAATGCAATCCTTCAATTTTAGATCTTTGAATAATGTCCTGCAATTTTCTTTAAATCTTTGAGTAGTTGTTAGGTAATAATTAGTGACATTAAAGGAGGAAAAAGTTTGGTATGTCACTCATTTCAACTAGTTTTCTGTCACATTGTACTCGAAGTTTAATAAAAACTTTGGAATTTATTTCTCTGTCCTATGGATTCGGAGAAACATATGAAATAAGTGAAAATGAAAACAAGTCACGAAAGCATTTATGAACGTTATAAAGATACTTTTGTAACTCAGTGTTTGATTAAAATGACACAACAAATGTTGGAATAAAGTTCCACAAAATTCTAGGGTGTTGAAAAACTTTTTAATGCTTATCGGACATCTAGGAATGCCATTTTGAGATCAACTTTTATTTGTTTTCTACAAACCAAGTAAAGTGCGACTTACATTCTGATGATATTTACATATTTTATTATTAACAAATCCTCTTAGGACCATCTGAAATAATATCGTTTCTGTAGCGATTATGTTTTTCATATATATAACCAAACTCATACGTGCTTGTGAATTGTAAAGTGATGGGAAAAGGAACCTTGACTAGTTTCAATTGTTTTGACATTTCTCACTAATGCAGTGATTAGCAGTGTAGAGATTTAAAATGAATTTGTGTTGCTTAATCTGTATTTTTCTTATTTTTCAGGCAAATAATTTCTTGGAAGTGATAAATTTGATTCAAGAAATATCTAGCCTAGAATAGTAAAACTCAAGCAGACAGGTCATTAGCTCGAAACATTTGCTCCATAAATCACATTTTGAGGTGCTATTGATGTTCGAATAGGTACTGCATGTATATTAATTGCTTCGTTAATAAGGAAATAAGACATATACGTATTTAATGACATTAGAAAGAGTACGAGAGTTAATTTCCTTTCTCATATTAACTTTCATGCGCTCCTAATAGCAAGGATGTTTGGATAGAAGTAAAGAAATGATAGACCATGCAACAATAATTGCTTGGTATGGAGAGTTCTAAAATATTTCACTAACTGTCGTATTTTGATAACCTGAATCTCAAAAGATGATGGAAACTAATTCTTTGACGTTTATAAATGTGTACAGTTAGATTCATTGAATATGTAGTTCGTCTTTCAAAGATATGAAAATACATACATTTTACGTAAACTCAATGCTATTTCTACAATTTCATACATTTAACATTCATATAACACATGCTACGTACTTTTGTGATGATTGTAGGAAAACAAATTAATAATTTAAAACAGAGGAAATGGCCTATTGTTGAAAACAGTACCTAATTTTGATAAAAAAATAAATTCTCACATTATAAAGATACAATACAGAAAATTATTTCAATGTATTAATCGAAACAATGTGAATATTTTGTGTAAAAGAAAATTTTAAAGAAAATTCCCTATTACTAAATGCAATGTTGATAGCTTTTAGTTGACACGAGATACATAGATACAATGTTCAGCTTTGTAATGGGTCCTAATGTGCCCTCAATCACGACGCCCCCCCCCCACGTTGGTGCGTCACTGTAATGGGTACTAATGTTCTCTCTCTCTCTCTCTCTGCTCGTCACGTGCACTATCCTTGCCCTGCCTAGCTCTAACTTGCAATTGGGTGCCATAATACCTTCGCTTATCGGTTGCCCGTACCTCTGCTAGCCCGAATAATCATTCACAACCTACCTGGTCGTAGTCCGCGCGCTCACTCCATACGGAGTTGAGGTAAGGGTCCGTTTCGTTCGTGCCTGGGTCAAATTCTATACAACTATTTAATAAAAACACATGAATTCAAGGCAATTATGAGCCATGTGGGATGCTCATACATTTAATTTCGGATATTTGTTTGCTTATATCCTATCCATAAACACAATCTGCCTCTCCGACTTGCGAAAACGTGACAACACAAATACATAAACATACAGAAAAAAGAAATACAACCATGCACACTGAAAACATAATACGAAAATCTCATGCATACATCAGAATGCGCATTCTGTCGTGACCCCTATTTTTTTTTGCTTTTATCTTATCCTTAACCTAATATCATGACTTGGTCCTCGACAGAATTTTTTCTTTAGACTTGCGCGTGAACAAACAACAAAAAAAACAGTAATTGCACAATTCGTGCCACTTCCCTTTTCGCAGCGATGTCACTTCCTGTCAGCGCCCGTCGTTGCTAGTTGTAACGTGCATTTTTCATGCCCGCAGTTCTCGTTCAGCTGCCATCAGATCCCAGATGCACTCGTCCATTTAAAAATTACCAAATGTATTTCCGTTTATTGTTCCTTGCATTAATCGCGTCTTCCCTAAATGTCACTTCTATTTTCTTTCGCGACGTATTTAGATTTTGGGACGCTCCTGTTTCCTGCGCCTAACTTGCGTAAATACTGTTCATGCGGATTTTTTTCGTGAATTTCTAAATAAATTAAATTGAATTTTAGCTCGACCTAATTTAAACAATTGATGTTGTAGAACCGAAAATAACTCAAAAACTTTTGCACGACACTTCCGCGAAATGTCTCCAAAAATTTAACATAGCATCCAAACGCGTGCGATCCTCATCAAACCCGAACTCTTTCTGTCTGTAACACATTTTACATTGTTGGTCCACACAATCCAAGTGACTGTCTTTTTATTAAACAAATGCCCATCACCATAAGAAATGTTGGAAGACGTCTACATTTTCACTGTTTTCGGGCATCTTGCGTCTTATTATCTGTTTCATAATTTTACTAGCTTTCATTTTGTAATCGTCAATTCACCGAATTCCCTTTTCCTGATTTCCTTTTTCCAAAAACCTTTATTTTTCGTCTTCTCAACTCGTGATGACGTCACTTACATTTTCAGTCGCTCCTTCAATTCTTTCTTAATCCGCTATGCTATGAAACTGGATAATAATTTATTCCGAGCCCTACATAAATCCCTCCGCGCCGTGACTAATTTTGCCTTGATCTAAATATTTTTCTCTATAATTTCTGAAAGTTTGGCCAAAATTCACCCAGGGATTCACTGGATATTCAATAAAACTCGTCTTGTTGTATACTTTCACAGGTACAACAATGGTCACCATGTCTTCAATCTTCGCCGTGTTATACATGCAATTTACACAATTTATGATATTTACGGAACCCGTGGCTAGAATAACGTGATTCTTGGTTCAAAATGTTCCTAAATTTGGGTTCTATTCACTGTTCATAATGCCCATTTCCGCCCCTTTTGTTTTCTGTTACTTTCCTAATAATTATTATTGCGCGGCGCTGTTGTCTATTGTTTATTTCATTATTGGCTCCTCTTTGCTTATATAGACGTTCCGTGTTCCATGCATTCTTGCGGTCTAGTCTCACAAATCATTACAGCTTAATATCAATAGTCATTACAGCAGAATAAATGCATCTATACATACTACACTTATGTCAAAGAAGGCAATCGATCAAATAATAATTAACAAAAACACTAATAAATAAGAAATTGTAACAAACAGGTTAGGATGTAGTGATCACGATGCCCGAATTCCTACTATTAAGAACTGGGATTGCAGCATAATAATAATACACGTATGAGAAGATTGATTACAAGATGTAAAAGAAAATTATGCATACACAACTTGTTTCATGAATCGTGGGACGCAATTTACATTATATATATATATATATATATATATATATATATATATATATATATATATATATATATATATATCATTTGATGAGAACATCATGTAAAACACATTAATCCTTTATTTCATTTCTAAGCATGAGAATGTGTCTCACGATTTCCATTTCTCTTTCCAAAAATGTTAATTATTGTCAACAACAAAAATAGAATGACTAAGACAGTCACGTTAAACTGATTTCGTTTATTTCAACACTAATTAAAAGTATATTAATACATCACGAAATATCAAAGCTATTTTCCAATTCAATATTCGATTACATTCGATACCCAATCAGAAGAATAAGTATTAAAAAACAACTAATTCATGAAGGAGATTCCCAAAAAGCTTTACGCAACTGACGAAAGAGGATATTGGTTTACTTTGCTCCTACGTCACCCCTCACCCCTTTTTCATCCCCCGCGACTCGATCGCAAAATTTCAGCGACCAATTCAGCGTTTTTGGAGTGGCTCATTACGGAGCACTGCTCTTAAATTGAGTGAAGGAAAACTTACCGATATTAGGAAATTATCTTTAATGAATAGAAATAAAATACCTTTTTTTCACTTTCTCTACTATGCCAATCGCATGTAATACTAGTGTCTCCCTACACGACGAAGAATTATTGAAATAGAATAAGAAAAACAAACAGCCCAATTACACGGGTTTTCGTTTGTTTGGACACTAATTATAAAAAAAATTATTAATATATTCTCGAAATCTCAAGGCAATTATCAAGTTCATTCCTTGATACCATTCAGTCACCAATCAATGCAATTATTACCAAAAACAATTCATAAAAGATTCACACAAAGCTTTACAGAGCTGACGAACGAGGATATTGGTTTGCTTTGCTCCTTCGTCACCCCTCTCCCCTTTTTCATCCCCCGCGACTCGATCGCAAAATTTCAGCGACCAGTTCAGCGTTTTTGTAGTACCTCATTACAAAGCAGTGCTCCTAAATTGAGCGAGGTAAAAATTTACCGACCTTTGTAAATGATAAAGAATATAAAGAAATAAAATATTTTTTATTAACTTTACGTAACTATTATTTCAATTGCATGGAGTACTTGTAATGTCTTAGGGAACAATTATTGAAATAGGATGAGAAACACAAACAGGTTAGTTATACTGTTTTTTCTATGTTAGACATTAATTATACAAAAATATTAATATATTCTCCAAATGTCAGAGCGATTTTCAAGTTCATTCTTTGATCTCATTTGATCGTCAATCAGAACAATTATTATTACAAAAAAAATATAATTCATGAAGGAGATTCACACAAAGCTTTACAGAGCTGACGAA
This sequence comes from Teleogryllus occipitalis, assembly GCA_011170035.1. Lineage (NCBI taxonomy): Eukaryota > Metazoa > Arthropoda > Insecta > Orthoptera > Gryllidae > Teleogryllus > Teleogryllus occipitalis. The sequence goes on along the minus strand of BLKR01004188.1, from coordinate 17,819 downwards.
CGAGGATATTGGTTTGCTTTGCTCCTTCGTCACCCCTCTCCCCTTTTTCATCCCCCGCGACTCGATCGCAAAATTTCAGCGACCAATTCAGCGTTTTTGTAGTACCTCATTACGGAGCACTGCTCATAAATTGAGCGGAGCGCCAAGGGCCCGGAGCGCGAGCTAGCAGAAGTGGGGGGGTGGGGTGGGGGTGAGAGGAGCGGGTCGTCGACACAAGCGCCCGAGGCGACCAATTATTTTGGCCCCGGTTAGCTGTGGAAAGGGGGAGGGGCGGCGAAGGTCTCCCTCTCTGCAATCTGCCGCACCCCACAGCCCGTCAGGTTCGCTTTGCGGCGCGGTTGGGCGTTGTGGCTGAGAATGCGTGAGCTCGTCCGATTCAGAGGGCTTTGCTTGTGCGCGAAATTATGTTCTAATAATGACAAGGGCGACTTACTGCAATCATTACGAGGAAACGTCGTCATAAGGAAGATTGGGCGTGGTGGTCCGTGTGTTGGCACGTAAAATAAGGCAACAACTAGCTAACATAAGCTTTTTTTAAAAAAAGTATGATTTTTTACAGCTAACCTGGATGGCCGAGGTGTTTAAGAGCGTATCAGCGCTTCGGTCCGAAGGGTCGCGGATTCGAGTCCCGTCTCGGACATGGTTGTTTGTCCCTTGCCTCTCATGTATGTGTTTGAGACCACGCGTTCTGCTTACTCCCAGATCAGAGAAGCTCGAAAGTGTATTGGTGTTTATCGTATGGTATATGCGTCCCATCGGGCCGGACAGAAGACAGAAAGAGTAACGGTAAGACAAAATTAATTACAGCTGAGACAGTGACCTAGGAATGCACCTATATGGATTCTTAACGTAGTGAAGATTTTCTTTCTTCATTTGATGACATATGTATTGGTGCCAGTTATTATTGTGCACATACGATTGACATTCTGCACATATCTTACGATTACACGGTTAACGCGACAGGTTTTTGAAACATACAGCAGCCAGTCACATGGAAGCTTGTCGAATGCCTTCTTGTACTCAATGGAACTGAAATGGACATCCCTCAGCTCGTGAAAGGACTGAAACGATGATCATGATGATATATAAATCCCTATTTTACCTTATTTTCGTCTTAATAACAGTCACCAATAACAGCGCTGTCAACTTCGACTACTGGAGTAAGTTTATATTATTATTATTATTATTATTATTATTATTATTATTATTATTATTATTATTTTTAATTTAATATGAAAATAAATAATTACCAACTTCAAAGGAGGCGAGTCTGGGGTCTCCGGCGGGTATTATCATGCTGAAAAGTTCAATCTGTGCTTTAAAGGTCACCGTAAAAATTAATTTTAAACATATTAAAGTTATACGGTTATTTCTATGCTTAGAAAATTAAATAAAAAATGTCACTGAAAACAGTTGTTTAAATTTTTGTTTCATTACAAAAATAGACTTAATTATCTCAATCTGATGAATCAAATCGTAAAAATTGAATTAGATGTCGGAAAGAAAGTAGTAATTCAGAGCGGTTTATCAAAGAACTCGTAGGTTCACTTAAACTATTAGAAACACGAGTTTTTAGACTATTTCAGAGAGATCCAGCTAACAAGTGAGCCAATCGATTTTTTGTGTCGAGAGGAATCGGAGGAACTAACGACCCCCTCTGAGGGTGCCCTAAGTCAACAAAGACGTGTACATGTGATGTAGTCGTATCATAATTTATGATTTAGTTAATTTTCGCAATCGCTACTGCGTATAATTGGTAAGCAGTCATAGTTTTCAGATGATTGCAATTGATGAACGAACAATACTTTCTTTCAAAACTTCCACCCTCTTCTCCAAAGCTCGGTAGCTTCCATGACACATCATCAATTATCACTCCTGCTTGGTGGCTGAATGAGTCTTTGCCGTTAACTTGGAAATGCAGAAGAAAAAGCTAGTGAAATTGGTCGTGTTGACTTGGCGATTTGATTTGCTTAACTGTTTTAACCTATCACCTTACCACGAACAATTTTTGAATGACTACACGTTTTTCAGTGCATTGTTTTACATTGTTAATATACCAAGTGTTTATTTATTCATTTCCTTTAGCTGTTTGTCAAAAAATACACTTCCCCACACTTCCTTACTCCGGTTGTGAAACTCTCACCTCACCATCTGAGTAAGTATAAATGTATGTATGTAGTGGAATTTTGACGAAAATTTGAATTTTTTTCAATTTTTGTATCTTGAAAGTGTGCTGAATATAGCTGTTATCGCCATCTGGCCGTGTCTCGAATTTAAAAGCCTATTTCTCGCGTATTTAAATTTGCCATGCCCCCTGTCATGGCGTACGTCAACGCGCATCTGTTTATAAAAATATCGAAATTCTGAATTAAAAGTTAGATTTTGAGTGTAAAAAGCTGATATAGCAGTGGAAGATCTTAGACTGACAAGAAAGAAAAAGAGAAACATCAAGAAGGAAAGGGACGAGGAGGAAAGAGATTACATCAATGTCTATCGTAGTGGTTGGGGGGTCACTGTTTACTTTGAAGGCCATTTGCCGCACATTTATTTCCAGTGAACTTTGGTGCATTTATCCCAAAAAATATGTAAGATAATATTTCTAAAAAATTTTGTTGTACACAACTTAATGTGCTCTTATATTAAACTCGTTTTTAGATACAATAATCTTTCATAAAAACTAAAAAAATAGAAATTTCCTTTTTTAGTAAAATATTTGCTTGTGAAAAGTGGTAACTTTTAAATGAAAAGCGTTAATACAAGAAAAAGGTGTCTACTATATTGAAAAATTATCTGACAAAACTGCTGTAAAATATCAAAGATGTAACTTTAATTGTTTTTCAGAAAAGTGCACCCTAAGTTTGAAGGTTTAAGATTATCAGAATAGGCACTACATACTCCCCTTAATTCCGTCCTCAGCTCGGGTGCCTGGCGTTAGGCATGAAACTCCATTACCTATCACTCCGTTATCTCTCAGCTACGTGCATCACTGCCGTCGACTTTGAAATGAGAAACCAAGAAAAGTGAAATCGTCCATAATTTATTCCCGATTGTCTTGCTGAGTTAACTTTCCAAACTTTCTTAAGTTAAAATGTTCCTTCCTTCGACTGTGGTGAAGTACCTCGAAAAATATTGGAAATGAAAGTGATATTTTAGTTTTCTGTAAGAAAAGATTTGGCTCTTACCGAGCTAATTTTTTAATAAAATAAGTTGAAATTAGTAATAGCTTTTACGGAAAAGCTTTTGTAGTCATGTTTTTTTTTAAAAAAAAATTATTGAAATACTTACACGGTCAAATTACTTTTTTTTCTTTTACTCAATACGTAGTAAATGTTATCAGGAATCAGAAGATATTAAATGTAATACCCTCATTGCAATCCTGTGAAGTAAAAAATTCATTGCCACCGAAAGTACTAACTCAACCTAGAAGCTGCACAAATCACGATATTGTCAGTATTGGTTTCCTTGGAGTACGATAGAAAACCGCACTAACTTAAAATTTTGTATCACTACAACCACGAACCATATGACGATAATTCACTTTCGATGCAACGAATACTGACTGATATTCAATGTAGAATGAAAGAGAAGTACAGGAGTCCAAGTCAACCTAAACTATATTTGTATTGTCAACTTATGAAAATAAAAATCATATAAAATACCAAATTTCATTTGAAATATTATTTTTTGTTACAAAAATTGAATACCCCTTCTTTAACTATTTAATAATAGTTATTTAAATGCTCCATTTATGTATACACGCACCGGTTGTTAAATTATAGATGTAACAAAATGGCTGGGTACTAGCAACTGACCCTTCATTAACGACTAACCCCCGATTAAATGATCTATATCGTGATTAGTGATAAGATTCAAATCTACATGTTAATGTCTTGTGTATGTCAATATTGAAATGTTACATTCAATGCTTTAGTGCCTTCGTTAGGTTCTCATAGCAGTGTATAGTAGTCGCATCAAAATGTTTAATGTCTTGTATACGTGAATGTCGCATGTGTGCTGCAGTGTCCTCATTAGCTTCGTATTCAAACTCAATACATGTGAGTGTACAAAGAACAAGATGTGAATATACAAACATGGGAACACACAAGAAATAGTAGAAGATGAACAATAGGCTATGAACTGGCAATGCAAGATGACATGCTGAGGAAAGGAAATACGTGCGCAATTTGAAATTTGTAAAGTAAAATGTTAATAAATGAGTATTACCACTTTAACACGCTATTTTTTGAGTCACCAGGCATTACAGCATGCACCTTTTATATACTTTTCCAATAGCTGTTTACGAAAAACATACCGGTCAGTTTCGCGCCCTCCCAGACCACTACCACACTCCCCACCAACGCCTCCTTCACCCCCTCCCTTTCCCCCCACTGCCCCGCGGCAGCCCTAGGACTCCATCACCCAGTCTCTGCCGCCAGGGGGCTCTGCCGTCGTGGAGCGCAGACCTTGTTATGCAGACTTGGTTCCCGCGGCGGCCGCAGAGCGGCGCGGCGTGCGCGTCGATTGGCCGCCCGCGGCACCCACGGCGGCGCGGCGGCAGCGGCAGCCAGCGAAGTGCACCGCACCGCGGCGCCCGGGGGTTCGCACGCGCGCTGCCAACCCGATTACGGAGGCCGGCGCGGTGTGGCGTGGCGTGGCGTGGCGCGGCGCGGCAGTGGGTCGCACACGCAAGGGACACGGCGGCGCGGATGGAGGAAACGGATATTTCGACTCTTGTTTGGCTTTCACAACAGTTGGGAGAGTATATCAACCAGTGGCGGCTTTGTAGGGTATACTTGATTTTTTTTACGTGGCATCTCAAGGTCACGCGCGAAAGAGGGAGAGGGAAGGCGAACTCCAATAGGGACTCCGATCAACACCAGGCGAATGCCGGAGCAGTACCCTAACATACGGGCCACGGACCGCGCGCGATCTTTTCTTCCTGTTCCTTGTTCGATTCTCTCCCCTTGCACACACACTTACACTAACATGCAATACACTACCACATATTCCGGGAGACCGGTCGGGAGCTTAGAGCTCGTCCCGGCTGGAGTGGTGCCCCGCTGGTGGGAGAGTCCTGGTTAGGGGAAACCCCACTAGCCGACGGTAGGTCGGCGCCGGATCTCACCATCCAGCGGGGGAAGATAACCGCCATCTCCGGAGAAAAAACATGTACTACACTAACGGGACTAATGACGAAAGCCGTTGAAGCGGCCGGAAACAAAACAATCAATCAATCAATCGAACACAAGGTCTCTGGAAGACGAATAGCGTGACCGGTACATCACAAAAAAATTTAGTCCAGCCCATTCACGTCCATCCCACTGTGCTACTATTCCACCCACGTGCGCGCGTCAACCAATTTTCGGAGACTCTCGAGATGCTTGATGGAAGTATCCAGAGGGGCCTATACTCGACGGATTTCGGTTAATTTCCCAGATTAACTTGTAATCAGCTCTTGTCAATAAAAGCTGCTACGTGTAAGTTTTCAAACAGCCAGCTCTCCTCTGTATACTTTAGTTTGTATGGGATTAACAACGGTTTCTCAGGAGTGGAAAGGGAGAAACGCCCTTTTCAATTACTTTATTCTTTTGAATGTAATTACGAGCTACAACCGCGAGACGTGGCTCAATGCATCAACTGATGTCACTGCAGTGCCTCTGACCTGCAGGTTCTAGGTTCGAGTCCCGACAGTGGCAAGACTTTCAACATTAGCTTGTTGTAGAGCTAGGTGGAATTCAGTCGCTGTCTGGGGGAGAATTTTAGCGGCCGGCTGCTCTGATCGGTAGTTTTCCGTGGTTCTCCTATCAACACTAGGCGAATGCAGGAGTAGTACACTAAAAACGGGCCACGACCCTCTTTTTGTCCTATCTTCACACTTACACTACCACACATGCTAGGAAACCGGTCGGGAACTTGTGCCAGCAGGGGCAATGCCCCGGTGGTAGGATGTAGCTGGTTGGAGAAAACCCCGCTAGCCGACGGTAGGTCGGCTCCGGATCAGTGAGAATCGGGGGAAGAATACCGCCACCTCCTCATGAAAATCATCCACTACATTTACGGGACTAATGGCCTGCTTAGTTGACGCGCCCGGAATCACTGACAACCAACCAAGGATCAAATACAATATTTGGTAAATTTCAGGAAAAATACGCTATTTAATATTTGATAGCTAAGAGAAAATTGACTTTAATCGATCTTTAATCTATTTATTATCTATAAAATATTTACCGAATTTGTGTAGTTGATAATCATTTAATAGATCAGAAACAGCACAAAACGACCATGTTACATTACAACGACCATGTTAATTAACATTAATATCGTCGTCATTATCTAGGATCGATGCAAAAAGAGGAAATACCAGAGGTCACGTAGGGATGTCGAATAGAACAATGACATAGATAACATTAGAATGTAAATGAAAGTCGAAACGAAATCAAGGATGGACAGAACCTGAACTTCCAAAAAGTTGAAAGAAACAGCACGAATATATTGAACTCCAAAGGCGAAAAAAGGGACGAAAAGTAAACACAAATAAAATTATTCACGAAAATTGGAAGAAAAATGAGAGAAGAAAAAAACATCTAATCCTTCAAATAATAAATAATATCTAATCCTTTAAATGAGATTTTTCATTGCACTTTGTATAAAGACAGTCTATTAACTATTTGGGCTCCTCTTACCACACTACTACTTAACACACCTATTTTCACCATTACAGCCATCCGACCACTTCTTGGAAGTGATTTGAGAAGCCTTGCTCCGAGCAGTTCACCTCATCCTGGCGGTCCCTAATTTGCCTCCCCCTCCTGTGATGCACTGCCGTGTTCCCGGCGCGGGGACGGGAGTTGGAGCAAGTTGCTGGTTCCGCCCGCAGAGGTCGTTGCGTGCGGGGTCAAAGGGCGCCCATAGCACCGGAGCGGTTCTGGCGAGCGTCCAAATCACCTGTCGGCCAGAACCGAGGGCGAAGTGGAGCTTGGGGAGCGAAGAGGCTGTGAGAATAAGGGCGGTGGAGGGGGGGGGGCAGAAGGGGGAGAATGGGAGGTATACGGTTGAGAGGAGCAAAGCAGACAAGACGGCGCGAGAAAGCGGGAGCGGAGCAGAGCGGTGAGATAAGAGGGGGAATGGTAGGGGTAGAGCAGAGCAAATAGAAGTCAAACTAGTGGTGCGTACTTTCTCGCCTGTATTTTCACGAAAACTAACTCACAAAACTCAAATTTCCGAACAAATGCTCATGACTGTATTTCAAAATCTATATTTAAGGAACATATTTCATTATGAGGAAAAATCTCTTTCGTCTCCTATATTACTTTAGTAGTATACATACCATTTGCGGATCTCACACGCCACCAATTTTGATAATTGAGATCTCTAAAGAAATAGAATTTTACGGAGGCGTGACGAATTGCACTTTGCCTTGCTGCCGATTTACCATGCTTACGATTTTCTCCAAAATTGATATTCCCCAATTGAAGTGTCTGATGTTGCGGTCCCCCAAATTTAAAATCAATATTTTAATTTTTTGGAGAGGGTACTTTACATAATGTCCATAGAACATTTTCAAAATTTTCAAAAAAGGATCAATTGTATTTTATTAACTTTTTGTTGGTTAGTGTAAAGAACGTTTAAGATCGGAGTCGTCCTACAACTAAAATATTAAAGACTAGCGTAGCATGTTAAACCCCACTCTCTTGCTTATTTTCCCATTTCCATATGATGCCTGTAATACATCTTTTTCTGCAAGACCTTCGTATCCTCCGTCGCTTGTACTATATGTCTCATTGTAATTGATAACAATACAATACATCTTTGTCAATACAAACTACTCTAACAAGTAATTCGTTTAATTTCACATGCAGTTGCAGATTCTACAGGCTCAGAACAGATGGGGTAGAATCGAGAGTCGTCGAATCAACAAAATTGTAATAGAATGTTCAAGATCTCATCCTGTAGAATACTGTGTGAGAAACGTTCCTTCGAGGCTTTTGGCCTCAAAAGTTTAGTTTTTTTAAGTTGAAGCTTCAAAGTTTCAGAAATTTTGAAGCGATAGCGTGGTAAGTTTCGTGGTGAGACCTTTTCGAAGCCTCAAGTCTACAAATGGAACAAGCTGTTTAGGAGCGACCGTAAAAGCATTTCGAACCTCATTCATGCTCGGTATCCACGGATCAGCATTACGTTGAACATTTGGAGAGTAGAAGACATTTTTTGTGATGGCAGACGAATAACAAACACATGTGTGAAACAATTTCATTGTTTTACGGAAGTATCCAAACACTGAAAAGTGAAAGCACTTAAAATGTCGGAAACTTTGTGCGAGGTGGGTATCGAAAATTTTGTATTCAAATCCGAAGACTGCAAGGATGGAAGTTTCTCAAAGACTTTAGGATCGTTATGTTACACAAGGAGACTCGATTCTAAGACTTATTCTCGCATTTAATGAAACGTGGGTACACCATTACACCTCTGAAACGAAGAGGTCCAGTATGGAATGATGATCAAAACATTAATCAGCGTCAGTCAAAGTAAATATTCGTTTGTCTTGCCGTCAAGTCCTAATGACTGTGTTTTGGGATGTCAAAAGAGTGTACGTTGATGTTCTCCACGATCAACGAATAATTACTGCAGTTTACTATTGTGAGCTCTTGATGAAGGTTAAAGATGCCTACCGGTCGAAATGAAGCAGGAATTCAATATGCAGTGTTCTCCTCCTTCATGACAATGCAAGGCACCATACTGCAACTGTTACTCAATCAATATTGAAGGAATTACACTGGACAGCTATAGGGGCGTTCCCCTATAGCTCAGACTTGGCGCCTTCGCACTACCATATTTTCGGACCACTTTAAGAGGACTTGATTGATGAGAAATTTTCCACTAATAAAGAGATGGAAGACTTCCTCCGCAAATGGCTCTACACACGCCAACAAACCTTTTTTGAGAACGGAATTATGAAATTACCAATAAGGTGGCACAAAGGAGTGAGAAATTGTGAAAGCTATGTAGAAAAGTCGTCTGCATTGTTTTCTGTTTTCTAATGTTCAATAATTTTTTTAATTCATATTTTATTCACCTAATTTATTTATTCATTGTTTCTTCAAAACCGAGGTTCGGTTTCCCTTATTTCATTACATTTCGTTAGAGTGTGATGCGTGACATTTTAAAAATGGTAGTCAAGAGAGAATATTTTTGCAACTATATACATCTCTATATACTAGAAAGTAGACATTATTCTCCTGGAAAGCTGGGGCGTAGTTTCGTATTACATTGCTAGGAAGCTAACGACAAAAATACAAATAACATGACATAATAGGCTTTCCTTGTAAATAGTGTTGATGGATAATTTTCAAATGTACATTTCCACGTATCTTAAGTGATCCATAAAATTACTTGCGCCTTGTACTTCACTCTTGATTGTGAATGTTGTCGTCTCTATGAAAGCTCTCGCGTTCGGAGTCATCAAAGCACACAGAGTACGTATGACGGAACCATCAATGTACTGACATGAGATGAACGAAGCAGCTTCATTTTTCCGAAGGCTAACTCGACCAGCTTTTCGGAAGACGTCGAAGTCATCGGGAGAATACGGTGGCCACTAACACACCAATAGCACTCACCAGTCCGACATGTCAGAAGCTCCTCCAGTAAGGCGTCGAAAGCAGTGACACAATGAAAGTGGGTAGCTAGCTGTGCGATTTTGGAAAACGGGTGCCTTTCATATGCAATTAGTTTTACTCTGACATCTGAGAACAGTGTATTGTAGATAGAATGAAGACTCAACCTTAGACTATGTTGAAAGACACAAATAAATATTTTAGAACAGTCTTAATAAAATTTAAAATTATATCTAAATGATTTTTTGAGTGAAGGAAAGAGCGCAAAATATTAAACAATCAATAATTACAATAAACTGGTTGTTCAAACACTGATTGTGGTATTATTCACTTTTTTGCGGGCAGCGACATCATAAATAAGAATTAATCATAAATAAGCATTTCAAACTGGTCCAAATTAACAACGGTCGCCCACTCAACGGGCATGTGACTCATGTTACTGTGATATCTCGGCAACTGCTTGCGCGTACAAAGAGTAAAGAGAGAAAGGGCGAGAGGAGATGAGAGAGCCGGAGAAAGAGCCGGATAGAGAAACAGAGACAGATAAATAAAGAGGGAAGTAGATTATATTAATAGATTTGATACGACACGTTCGACAGGTATGACAATAGATGGATATGATATGTTTCACAGTGATCCTATTCCGGAGTTCCGGGAAACGACTGTTCCAAGTTGACGTGACTCATCGATACCGAGTTTTGTAATGATTCTGAGATATATAGAGAGAAAACATCAGAATGTAAGGTAAATTGGAGACCATACAGCATATAGATTGAAAATCTATAATCCGACGGAGAAGTTGGAGGTAATCAAAATTTCTTCACATTCAAGTTGAATATGGGGCGGCTAATCAAAGACATAAATAATATGATGGAATCGCAAACACGAGTTGTCAATGAAGGGGAAGATCCTCGAGTCATTGAAACTGGTAAAATAGGTAGTCTGAATCAGCAGATTTACACTTATTCATTATTACGATACTGAGTTCTTAGCTGTTTATATCTGATAAGAATAATTTAGCTCATTCCTGAGAACGTTGATGATAATATGATTTGTATGACAATAAAATCATACGTGGAATAATAATCAATCAAATATAAATTAAAAAATAATAAAATCAATGGTAGAATGGCAGGCAGAGGAAACGACACCCTCTCCCCAAAAAACAACCACAGCCGAGATACTTTTTCCATTCTAAATTCCACATAGATCAACCCCGATTTGAACCTGGGTACTCAGAGGCACAATGTGGCCAACCGACCACCTCGTCACGGGTCGCCGTGAGGTTTGGGGTTAACGACCTCTGCGGAAACGTGGTCAAACGGAGTGTGAAGGGGAATCCAATAGCAGAGTCAACACGTAGTGCCGTTCCACCTAAACGCGGGTACGCAGACTCCACCGAGTGGCTGGGACACGCACGTGCGTATGATTGGAGTGCGAATGAGGTCACATGGAGGTGGTGTTTGATTTCGACATGAGTAGTGATGAAGCAGATGGGAACATAAATTTTAGGACAATTTGCGACTTTAAGGTTCTGCTCGTACGGAAGAGTAACGGTGGTGGTCGTGGTGAAGGTACAGTGAGTGTACAATGTATTCGTATATCTAAGGATTTCAACAAAAAAGTTTTAATTGGCTTACGTGTAACGAAAAGTAAAAAAATCATCCGTCTTCCATCTCAAGAAAATATGTAGTATTGGCTTTCGTCGGTTAAAATAACATTTTTCGAAAACTCACTCACTCGTTTTATTTACATATTTTTAGCAAACTGTAACCTTTTCCTTGTGTTGAATTCATTCACACAATGTTTTCTTCTAGCTACTCTTCCATGATATCTATTTTGCCTCAAAAAATTCCCCGCAGTTCTCTGACATACATTTATCTGCAATTCATTTTCAAGTTCACTTGGTATTTTTGGCGCACGTAATCGCGGTTTTTTCTTCCCTTTCTCTAGAATTGAACGACCATCTGCTCCACTAAGTTTGTTTGGACATCCACGTTTTCTCACTTTTTCCAGTTTTTCCTTACACTAAATAAATCGATGATTCCCAGAAGGGTATTCCTTGGACGGTTTAAAATCTAAGATATTTCCCGCAATGATTTTCATATGCAACCTGATGAATATTATTTTTTCCATTGACGTTTCTTTCCCTACTCGTGCTACGCGCCAGCCTGGCCGGATAACGTTTTATGGACTAGCCGCGAGGAAACCGTGGACGTTACCTAACGCGGGGCATTGCGACAAGGTGCTATACGTATAAACTATACGTTATACAAGGTGCTATACGTATAAACTATACGTTATACGTTATACAAGGCGCTATACGTATAAACTATAGGTTATAAAAGGTGCTATACGTATAAACTATACGTTATACGTTATACAAGACGCTATACGTATAAACTATACGTTATACGTTACACAAGGCACTATACGTGTATCCGTATAAGCCCGAGTCATATGACCTCTTACGTCATCTCTCCCCCACGCGCTGCTCTGAGACCAGCCTAGCCCTCGCTGTTTCTTGCGCACTACAACTCACCAGCCACCTCCCCTCTTAGAATTTCCTCTGGAGGGTGACCTTTATTCGGATGGCTATATTTAGCTCCCTCATGCCCATACCTTGCAAACCTGTCTCTCTGAGCAGGAAGTCAAGCCTATGACGCTACAGCTCCAAAGCAGGCAGGGCTCGGTCGCAGTAAAGGACCGAAGGTACGGCGGGGCACAATAAGTGACTGGTACGGAAAAACTGGGAGTCTGTGAGGGTATAGGGGTTGATTGATTAATTGATGTTTCTGGGCATATGCTTGCCTGGTTTGGATTGGAGGAATCACGGAAAATTACCTCTCAAAGAAGCCGACCGCGTGAATTCTTCTCCAGGTATTAGGCCTAGTTATGATGCTAGAGTCGAAAATCGCGCTATTATAGGGGCTAGAACCCACCAACCTCTCGGTTGGTGCCAGATTTTGCCAGCCAGGTGGGGAAGATCATTGCCCCTTCACAAGGAAAAATCTTACACTACACTTACAGGAATAATGACCTTAGCAGTTGATGCACTCGGAATCATTAACAATCAAACAACCAATAGAATGATCATCAAAAAGAAAGATAATGTTTGTTTAAAAAATTAAAGATATAGTATAATGAATTAGATTACATTTATATTGTATATTTTTTGTAAAAGACAAAATGTGCCTGTAACAAGTAATGTACAACAGCTTCCTCCGGGTCAATGACTCTCATCACGATCGGATTTTGTCCAGTTTACCGGATCTATTGCTCAAATACTGCGATGGCCCCTTGATTTGCTTCTGGACGTAAATATAGCTTCAGTATGGGCACGTTTTGTTGAGTTCCCTTTTTGCTTGTAGTGGTAGTAGAGCTTAGGATGAGTAACTATTTTGTTAACAATACACAAAAATAAAATCTGCAGTTTGTTTACCGTTACAAATAAGTTTTCTATAACTCGGGAACGAAATTATCTAGTTTTTGAAATGTTAGTAAAGCTTTTTTAAATTTTGTTGTTATTATTAATATTATTATTATTATTATTATTATTATTATTATTATTATTATTATTATTATTATTATTATTTCATCTTTCAACTATTAATAGTTAAATTGTTGGGAAGGGGTTCTGAAACTCAAGAAATCGTACGCAGATGATTTTCTCCCCCATACGTCACATAGTTTTTTACTGGTTTTTGACTAAACAAATAAATAAAAGTGAATGTAAGAAAACGTGCTCAGATTAGACTTCTCTCCATAGTGCGTCACACAGTTTTAACTTTTTCGTCGTCAAATAAGTAAGTATGGCTAGTGGTAGGAGCAGGCATGCAGAGAGCACAGCGGCGGGCGACCGAGGCCGCAGAGCCATCAGATCTCGGCATGCGGCGGAGGCTACAGCAGCCTCAGGGCGGGTGGCTGCCCCGTTGACGCCACGGATGGGTTCATGGGGGGCGGGAGGCTGTGTGCGAGCGACAGAAGTCGCCTGCCCTACGTCAACGGCGGGCGCGCCGGCGCTGGCGGCGTGGGCGGGATGGCCGGAGGGGGGCGGGGCGGGACGGGGTGTGGCGGAGCAGGATGGGACGAGACGCTGCCGACGTGGGAGGATGGCCGGCAGGACGGGGTGGGGCAGGGCAGGGAGGGTTGCTGTCGACGTGGCGAGATGGCCGGAGAGGGGCGGGGCGGGACGTGGCGGGGGAGCGGGACATGGCGGGACGTGGCGGGGCGGGACGTGGCGGGGAGGGATGTGGCGTGGCAGAATGGGTGGGGCTGGGCGAGGCATGATGGGGCGGGGCGCTGCCGATATGCGCAGGATGTCCGGAAGAGGTGTGACGGGGCGGGACAGAGCGGGGAGGAGCAGGGCGGGTGGAGCAGGGCGGGTGGCTGAGGACGTGGGCGGAATGACCGGAGAGGGGCGGGAACGCGCAGGGCGGGCGAGGTGAGGCGGGGCTGGACGGGGAGGAGCTGGGTGAGGCCTGGCAGGGCGGGGGGCTGCCGACGTGCGCAGGATGGCCGGAGGGTAGCGTGGCGAGGTGGGGCGGGAGAGGGGGAGGAGGAGCGGGGCGGGGTTGGGCGGGTCGCTATCGACGTGTAAGGGATGGCCGGAGGGGACGGGGCGGGGAGAGTCTAGGCGAGGTCTGCCGGGGCGGGGGGCTACCGACGTGGGCGGGATGGCCGGAGGGGGACGGGGCGGGGCGGGGCGGGGCGGGGCGGGGCAGGGGAGCGTGGCCGGACTGTGCGGATCGCTGTCCACGTGGGCGGGATGGCCGGAAGGGGCGAGGGAGGGAGAGGGCGGGGTGGGAGGGGGGCGGGGTAGGTCTGGGTGAGGCCTGGCGGGACGGGGAGCTACCGACGTGGGCGGGATGGCTGGAGGGGGGCGAAGAGGGGCGTGGCGGGGCGTGGCGGGCTGTGGCGGGGCGTGGCGGGCCGGGGCGGGGCATGGCGTGGCGGGGCGTGGCGGGGCGCGGCGGGGCGGGGCGCGGCGGGGCGTGGCGGGGCGGGGCGCGGCGTGGCGGGGAGTGGCGGGGCGGGGAGTGGCGGGGCGTGGTGGGGCGTGGCCGGGCGTGGCGGGGCGTAGTGGGGCGGGACCGGGCGAAGAGGAACGCGGTGGGGTTGGGCGGCTCGCCGTCGACGTGCGCAAGATGGCCAGAAGGGGCGTGGCGGGGCGGGGCGTTGCGGGGCGGGACAGGGAGCAGGGGAGCGGGGCGGGACTGTGCGGGTCGCTGTCATCGTGGGCGGGATGGACGAAGGGGCGGGGCGGGGCGGGGGCTTTGATTTACGAGCGCCACGTGAGGTCACCGCCCGCGCGCCCGCCGCCCGCAAATCAACGCACGCGCGTGCGCGCACGAGCCACGGCGGGCGGGGCGGGGTGGCGGGCGCTTCGCCGCTCCACAATGCGCGCCCGTCTGCCGCTGTGCTCCTCCTTTGGTCGCCGCCGCGCGAAATTTCATAACACTAAATAACAGCGTACGAACATAAATTATTTTTCATTTCGTGTTCGTAGGCGGGTGAGTCACGGCAAACTGATGGCACGGCAAAGTGGTGGCAGGGGTTGAGACTATTTCATGACCCGGACGCGCCAACGGCAAAGGTCATTAGTCTCTTACCAT
Organism: Teleogryllus occipitalis; assembly: GCA_011170035.1. NCBI lineage: Eukaryota > Metazoa > Arthropoda > Insecta > Orthoptera > Gryllidae > Teleogryllus > Teleogryllus occipitalis. The sequence continues at coordinate 2,593 of BLKR01004188.1, read as the reverse complement.
GTTTATATCACGTGTGATGGCAGTGATTTTCCCTAGCTGGATAGCGAGATCCGGTGCAAACCTACATGTCGGGTTGTGGGGTGTTCCCCAGCAAGTATCTCTCACACAGGGCGTTGGGCGGTAGCTGCGGCAGCAGCAGCGGAGGGGATGGTTTCCCCGTTGACGGCACCGGCGGGTGGGTGAGAGGGAGGGTGTCTGCGGTAGCGGCGCAGTGTGCGAGCAACAGAAGTCTCTTGCCCCTGCAGCAACGGAGCTCGCGTCGTGGGCGGGATGGGTGGAGTGGGAGGGGCGGGGCCGGGCGGTGGGCGCTTCGTCGCTTCACAATGCGCAACCCTCTGCTGCTGTGCTTCTCCTTTTCTCGCAGCCAAGCGAAATTTCATAACACTAAATAACAATGTACGAACATAAATTATTGATTCATTATTTCGCGTTTGAAGGCGCGTCAGCTGGGAAGGTCGTTAGTTTCTTAAGTGCAGTGCATGTTTTATCACGCGTAATGGCGGTGATATTCCTCCTCCAGATAGTCATACCCGGCGTTGACATACACGTACACTTGTGACGTTTTTCCACCAGATAGCTCCTACCAGCGAAGGACCACCTCATCTGGAACAAGGTCTCATCTCCCCATATGTACTGTAGTGTACTGTAAGTAAGCGCGCGCGCGCGCGTGTGTGTGTGTGTGTGTGTGTGTGTGTGTGTGTGTGTGTGTGTTTGGAGGGGATAGGTCAAGGAAGATGAAGGAAAGATCGCGCGTGATCCCTGGCAAGTTTGTTAGGGTACTGATCCGTCATTTGCCTAGGGATGATCCGAGAAACCATGAAAAACTACCGATCAGAGAAGCCAGCTGATAAAATTCTTCTCCAGACAACAGCTGAATTCGCCCTAGCTGCCTGACTAAGTTCGAAAATCCTACCACGATCGTTTCTGGAATCCTAGAACTTTAATTGTTATCACTAGAACGACGAGAACGGTCATATTGATTGTTTTGAAATTTTAGTTTTCTTTTGTGCCTGTATTTATTAATTTTTATGATATTACTTACTTGCTATAGCATACTTGCTACCTCATGGTACTAATCAAGCTAAGTAGCCATCATCTCTAGAATAAATAAACATCCACTCACTCATCCAAATGTTTACAGGGTGTACGTTGTAGACTAGTGATTAACCACTCAACTTACGTAAATGATAAACAAAGAATCTAAATAGGAGGGGATTTTCGCTTGAGTTAAGGGTCCCAAACTCTAGTGTAGTGGGATTCCCTTGTTTGTGATGTTTGTTATGTGACGAGAACAGAAAAAGTAAAATAAGGACCACGTGCGATCTTTCCACCCTCATTCTCGTCCTTTCTCTCCCCTTACACATATTCATGCATGTTCATCTAGGTCGGCGCCCGATCTTATGTTCCAACGGGGAAGGAACCCCGACACCTCCCTATTTATAACAAGAACTCACCTCACGGAACTAACGATCGAAGTAGCTGCCACGTCAAGAACCAATAAACAGGCTCACTCACCCCAATAATTACAGGGGGTGAGTTGTTGACATGTGATTAACCGCTCAACCTTACGTAAATGATAAACAGAAAAAGGAAATGGGGGTGATCTTTCGCTTGAGTTGAGGATTCAAAACCCTTAGTAGTTTTCGTGTCATGTGACGTATACAGGAAAAGTAAAAAAAAGGACTAAGGGCTATCTTTTCACACTCATCCTTGACCCTTCTCACCCCTTACACGCACACACACACACACACACACACACACACACAGTTGCATACTCTACACTACCATACGTGTCGGAAGACCAGCTGGGGGCAGAGCTTGGTGCAGATGTGTCGGAGCGCCACTGTTGGAGATAATACCTAGAGGAGGAACCTCTCAAATGTCGGTAAGTAGATTGGCATCTTATTTCATATTCCAACGGCGAAGAAACCTCTCCAGCTCCAAAGTTGTAACTTGGATAACCGCCATCTCCCGAGTTATCACGGAGCTAACGATCTAAGTAGCTGTCACGTCCGTAACCAAGAAACACGCACTCACTCACCCCAGTAATTACAGGGCGTGCGCTATTGACACGTGATTAACCGCTTGAACCTATGCAAATAACACATGGAGAAACTAAATCGGGGTGATTTTTGGCTTGCGTTGAGTGTCCAAAACCCTTCGTAGTTTCCATGTGATGTGACGTATACAGGAAAAGAAAAAAAAGGCTACGTGCTATGTTCCCACCACCATCCTTGTCCCTCCTCACCCCTTACGAGCACGCACCCACACCCACACATTTGCATACTCTACACTACAATACGTGTCGAAAGACCAGCCGGCACAATAGAGCATACTCCAGCTGGGTCGGCGCGCCACTATTGGAGATACCTAGAGGGGAAACATCCCAACAGCCAATATGTAGATCGGCATCCGATTTCATATTCCAACGGCGAAGAAACCTCCCCGGCTCCAAAGTTGTAACTTGGATAACCGCCATCTCCCGAGTTACCACGGAGCTAACGATCTAAGTAGCTGTCACGTCCGTAACCAAGAAACACGCACTCACTCACCCCAGTAATTACAGGGCGTGCGCTGTTGACACGTGATTAAC